>JAQGBS010001073.1:0-17359 GCA_034698545.1 Acrobeloides obliquus | reverse complement strand
TATTTTTCATTTTTTAGGGAGTAACCCTCTAATTTTTTACAAAATTCTTGTTAATTTTTTAATCAATCGATTAAATGTAATTTTAAAAAAATATGGGTGCTGGGCGCTATCACATAAATTTATGTCACCAACTGGCAATCACCCAAATAAACTAGGGTTTATCCTCATGTCAAAAAAATCTGAGAACTTTTTTTCTAATGCCAGGCCAAGTTTGAGGTTTAAATAAAGCGTGTCTTAAATATTATTCGGCTCTTAAAATGTTTCTAAGGTTTGAATCCCATCTTTGCTAAAAAAATTTGCTTTTCCTATGAAAAATTATAAATTTTTTGCAAAATAATAAATGGAATAAAATTTGTTTAATCTTTAAAAAAATTAAAAATCAATGCTAGCTTGTTTCAAATTTCGGGCAAAATAAGTTGCTTAACGCGTAGCAAAGTGGTTTTCTCGCTTTGCACTTCTAATGGCGAGGGTTTGATCCCGGAAGTCGAAATCAGAAATATCATAATTCAAGATTATTTTGTAGTTTGTATGATGAAATCTTGAATTAGATATTTCTGATTTCGACCTCCGGGATCGAACCCTCGCCCTTCGGAGTGCAAAGCGAGAGCTTTATCACTTTGCTACGACGTAAGCAACTTATTTTGCCCGAAATTTGAAACAAGCTATAAAAATTTCATAAAAATTAAAAAATCGCCAAAAATGACAAATTTGTCACAAATCGAAAAATTTCTTAAAGGTAGTGTGCAAGTAATTAGAATTTGAATTCCCGCCAAAATCCCTTTTAAGAGGGAAGAAAAAATTACATCGTTGTCTAACCTGCCTGTCGAACTTATCAAGGAGAAAAAATTTGATGAGTATATAATGAAGGAAGAGAGTTTCAGTTTGAAACTCAAAAGTTGTGCATTAGAACGAAAATTCCTGCTCTGGCGGGAATTCAAATTTTAATTGCTTGCACACTACCTTTAAAATTCGTCAAAATTGAAAAAAGTTTATTAAAAATTGAACAATTAATCCAAATTGAAAAATCGTCAAAAATTTAAAAATTCCTCAAAAATCGAAAAATTCTTAAAAATTGGGTGGGTTACCTAGCAAATTAGCAATGGTCGGGCAAAATCAGCTAGCAAAAATTTTGCGCGCAAATTTTGTTGTTGTTGATTTTTCACTAAAAATGACACTTTTCACCAAAAATCTTCAAAATATCGCTATTTTCGCTCATTGCATTTTTTTTATCAAAAATTTAGCGAAAAATTAAAAATATGAAAAATTTCGTTTTGATTTCAACTAGCATGACCTTCGGATTTGGGGGGGGGGTCATTAAACGCTACACGGCAGAGCTGTGGTACGGTTCCGTTAAGTTCCGGTCATTTTGGCTGTTCTGTTAAATATTGTCCGGAACAGAAAAATATCTTCTTGGTTATACGTGGATTGGTGGGGGGATGTTTTTTTTTGAAATTTTGCGGAGGGAGAGGTGTCAATTTTTTGCCAAAAAATGGTATTTTTGAGCCCAAATATCACAAAAATTTATTTTTCACTAAAAAAAATTTTCAATTTTTAACAAACTTTTTTCAATTTTGAAGAATTTTTCGATTTAAGAGGGATTTTTCAATTTTTGATGAATTTTCACTTTTGAGGAATTTTTCGATTTATGACAAATTTGTCATTTTTAACGATTTTTTAATTTATATATTTTTGATGATTTTTTTCATTTTTATGGAATTTTAAATTTTTTATGTATTTTTAAATTTTTTAAAGATTAAAACAATTTTAACTCAGTTTTTTATTTTGCAAAAAATTTATAATTTTTCAGAGGAAAGGCAAAAATTTTTAGCGCAGATGGGGTTCGAACCTTAGGAACATTTTAAGAGCCGAATGTTGTTGCCACTCGACCATGACAGCGCATTATTAGGCAACATTAAATTGCAATGATAATCCTTCAGTTAAACAAGATATGGGTCTAAAAAATTATTGAACGATACCCAATGATCTTGGTATCATTTTTCTTCTCTACTGAGAACTAAGAAAAGAGCGTAGTGGAAGAAGTATTCGAAGGGTCACATAATGACTGTTCGAAGCGACGAAACGTGGTACAAATCATTCTTCCCTTGGATTTACATTAGAAGAATCGCCGCGGTGATTCGACGTTATATTCGCCCTGGAACCATCATTATGACAGATGGGTGGCGAGTCTATAGTACACGACTCAAATAGAGATGTTGAGAATTCAAACTCAACATCTCTATTTTTATCGTCACTTTGTGGTCAATCATGAAAGAATAAAAAACTGCTGAAGAGACTTCCAATGAGATGGTTGAGCATAGAAGCAATCGTGAAAAAAATTGTTCTCTAAAAAAACCGATGTCTGGACTTCTGGTGTACTCATGTATGAAGTTTTTAATATGGACCAAGATCCATATGCGGGAATCAAGACGAGAAAGATACGAAGATTTTTACGAAGTGGCGAAAGAATGAGCCGACCAGAATTGGCCACAAATGAAATGATGCGCCGTTGTTGGAAAGAAAATATTGACATAGACCAAAGTTTGAAAGAGTTAGTATGCAAATTGCATGATGTATTAAAAGATGAATATGTTCTCCAAAGACTATGAAGAGTTAGAACTGTTGCAAGAGCAGGAAGATAGTGGCCTATCAAATGTATATAACTCCATAACATTAGAAGTACTCGATTTTTTTCAATCCGACACTCTTCCCCAATTCCAACCTTCTTAGCTCATCCCTTCAAAATAATGTTATGGTTTTATAATAAATACATAGAATGTTGGCTCGCATACACTTGAACTAGTAAGAATTTTAACTAATGCGTTTTTTAACTAATATTTAAAAAAACTCATGCGTTTTTTCAAATATTAGTTCAAAAAAAACAGCAGTTCAAATTCTTATTAGTTTCTTTAATCTTTTCTTCGATATGTCAGCGCTCTTTCTCTAAACTTCACCATCGTGCAAAACATCCACGTAACTGGTGCGCTGAAGTCCTGGAATAAGACCGACTCTCTGATAAGAAGAAACATCGCCTCATTAGAATAAAACATGTATCACAAACACAATATATAATGGATAGTTTAATTGAAAACAAGATATTGATCACATAGTTATAAGTGGAGACATTGAGTTGTCGGCAGACCCCGAAATAACACACTCCATTGTAATTTTGAAATTTTCAAAGTAATTCTTATAGATATTTTTCAAAGAATCAACGGAAATTTTAATTTTGTTAGTTAGATCCATCGTTCCTCTAAATAAAAAAAATAGAACCGGACTCCTTTCCATTGTCGAGATATTTCAATGTTAGTGACTATGTGTTATTTGTGAATTTTCAGAATACATAGGTAAAGAAATTCAAATTTCTCAGCAAAAATAAAGGCTACAGATATACGATTTTTTTTAAACGTTTTCTGGTCTATCGATCTCTCATTTCTAAAATTTTTTTGAATTGGCTGAAAAATCAATTTTTTATAGCACTTTACTTTTTGGAATATTAGCCGTTTTTTAAAAGTTAATAACCCAAAAAGTAAAATGCTGTAAAAAATTGATTTTTCAGCAATTCAAAAAAATTTTAAAAATGAGAGATCGATAGACTAGAAAACGTTTATAAAAAACCGCATGCTCGTAGCCTTTATTTTCGCTGAAAAAATTGAATTTTTTTATCTCTGTGTTCTGACAATTCACAAATAACACATAGTCACCAAAAATTAAAATATCTCGAAAATGGAAAGGAGTCCGAATATAAATTTTTTTTAATTTAGAGGAACGATGAATCTAACTAACAAAATTAAAATTTCTGAAGACTCTTTGAAAAAATATCTATATAATTACTTTGGAAATTTCAAAATTACAATAGAGTGTGTTATTTCGGGGTCTGATTGTCGAAGATGAGATATTTATTAGTACTGTTTTTTGCCATTGTTTATGAAATTGATACACGCTGCTCTAATGGCACATTGTCTAATTTCGCTGGTGATAAATGTTATTTTTTTCTAAAAGATTCCAATCAATCTTTATTTGCAAAAAATACCTGTCAAAATCAAAATGGAAATTTAGCATCTATTTCAGATTCTTCTGAAAATGAGTATCTAAAAGGTAAAAACTATGGGTGGATTTCTTTACGCTCATTGCTGGTTGTTGTCTGAGTGCTCCGCGCTGCATGCATTGATGCTCAATGCGGCTAGTGCTGACTTTTGTGATCCGTGATCGTGTATTAATATTGAATTATTTAAATTTGGCCAAACAAAACATTGGCTCGAACGCAACCTGGCTAGGTGGATGGAAAGACAATGGGACATGGATATGGTTAGATGGACAGCCTTTTTCTTATATAAATTGGGCCCCAGGTATTGAAAATAATAAAATTTAAAAAAAAACGGAATTAATAATAAAAAATTACTATCACAGAGTGCACGCTTCGTGAGCTAGAACGAACGGAAGAGCGAGCTTACAGTCGGACACAGCAATCGGATTTTAATATTTATGATTTTCATTTAGGAAATTGAAAAAACAATAATTATGAAAATTGCATGGTACTAATTTTTGCGAATGGTCAATGGTATAGCGTTGACTGTAATAACCCTTACCCATATATATGTGAGCTTTCTCAAACCACTACTACGATCACAAATTCATCACTTACTACTATTACTTCGACCAAAAAAAAAAATCATTTGCGCAAAAAATTCGAATTTTGTTCAAGAAATCGATTTTACCTATGGTGCAGGAGCAAAAGGCCCAAAATTTATCTTAACGGAAATTCTTAATGGATCCCCGGAGGTCGGAATTATGTTTTTATCGATTTTTATACACCAGAAAACGGCATCAGATGGAGGTCTCGGCAGCACAATGGTAGTGCACTTAAACGGTAGCCAGAAGGTCCATTCGAGTCCCGGTTGGGTTGAAAACTCTTGCCCAATTTCAAATTCCCTGGATTTCCACGCCTCGTGTTCCACACAGCTGTGCTCAATCTAATTTTGGGAATAATATGGGAGGTGGCTTATTTTTTTCCGTATGACAACGGAAGTGAGACGATTGTTATAATCTTAGTTTTTAGCTTAAACTTATCTGTTAACTCAATTCTCCCTCTGGCTTTGACAAAATTTCTGTTTGTATACCACCCCAATTTTCATGCCAAAATTTTTTCTAAAAAAGCAATTTTTCTCTTTTTTATTATCTACGATCTCATCATGTTAAGCCTATTTTATATCGATTTATTTATCTCCAACTCTTTACTCTGTCTTTTTGGCGCATCGATAATGTTGGTTAGTACAGTGTTTTGCTCCTCCGCAATATTTTTAAAAATACGAAAAATGATTAATTTAATCGAAAACAGTCACAAACTCAGCACTTACCATGACCTCCGACGAGCTGCTTTTATTTGTATCTTCCAAACTTGCCTTGTCTCAATACATTTGATCATCACTTTTTATACCACTCTTTATGCTACCCTTCTGATGCCGATGATTCCTGAAGCGTCGGCATTATTTTTCTTCAATTTTTACATGATTTCGGACCAAATTAAGTATTCTATATACCAATTTTTTGTGAACGTTGATACTTGTGTGACGTTGTTCGTCTTGCGGTCTTATAAAAACGCATTGAAAAAGACTTGTTTGAATGTTATTGATTTTATTCGATTTGTATTAACTGGAAAAAGAGTTCAAAGAAACACAAAGACGAATGTTACCTTTTTAAAAACTACGGTTGTTAATAATTTTACTGCTAAATAAAAATTTTTATTATATGCGGTGTATATGTTACCGGCAGAACTGAGAATCCGGCATTTCAGAGATGCTAGGCAGAACTGAGATTCTCTGCCTAGGCATTTAAAAGCATAGTCTTAAGCCTAAGATTAAGCCTAAACTTAAGACTTGGTCTAAGCTTAAGCCTAGACTTAAGCCTGATTTTTCAAATCTCATTTTAATTAAAAATCTCTACATTAAAGCGTTAAAAGTTCAAAATATTATCGTACGTTTTTAAAAAATTTTCATAAATTCCTAGGCAGAGCTGAGAATCCCAGTTCTGCCTAAGCATCTCTGGCAAGGAACGTCACGAAACTGTCATACTCAAAAATTTTTCAAACCCGGCTAACTTTGTAGAGCATACCCACCGGTCATAATAAGATTAAAATTCAACAAAACAATTCCACATTGTTATTTAAAAAATTACAAATGCAAAAAATGTTGTATACGACTATATCTCCGCGTAGGAATCGTTTTGGGAGGTGGTTGACCACTTGTTAAAAAGCTGAAACTCTGAGCTATACGATGGTATATTAACTTGCCATATGTCCTCTAATAATTAAATAGTTATGAGACAATCTTTCGATGATTAATATTTTTAAAGTTATATTAGTTTCATGAGTTTCATCCGGCTCAACTAAATCCTCATCGATATCATTATTCTTTTCATACTCATCTGCATTCCTCTAAATCGGACCCCTCCCCTCCATCTACATATGGATCAAGGGGATAGTTTTTTGTTCCGGACAATGTTTAACGGAACAGCCCAAATAACCAAAACTTAACGGAACCGGGACACAGTGTTTAATGACCCTCCTCCCAAATCCTAGGGTTATGCTAGCTAAAGTCAAAACGAAATTTTTTATATTTTAAATTTTTTTCAAATTCATCAAAATTGAAAAATTCGTCAAAAATTAAAAATTCCTCTATTTTCTTTTTATTTTTACCCTTTTTGGGGTACCCTCTGAGATCAAAATTCATAAATTCCTTCAGATTTGTGTTCTCCATAACTGAAACCCCTGAGTACCAAAAATCAGCCGATTTGAGAACTTTTCGAAAAATCGATTTTTGGTCCCCGAAGAGGGAAGGGTCCCATAGACCCCTTAGATGATTTTTACTAGGGTCGAAACCTTTAGATTTGAGTTCCCATATCCGAAAACCCCCGAATACAATAAAAATTGAAAAATTGAATTTTTTAATTTTTTAGGGAGGTGCCCAAATTTTTTTGTTTCCTGCACACCTACCCCTACCTACTAACTATTAATAATGACTTAAGTCAATTCGCTTCGTTGTTCCTGAGATCTAGCGCGATCGGACGTACAGACAGAAGTTCGGATGGACACTGAAATAGGCTTTTTATATTTATAATTTTGGGATTGATACAAGGTGAATATGGATACGCCAAAGACTATGAAGAGTTAGAAAAATGCTAGAAGATAGCGGCCCATCAAATCTAAATAACTCCACAACATTAGAAGTAATCGATGAGCACCTCTAATTTATGAATTTATTTTTATGTCAACAAAAGTTTTAACGTTGTAAAAAATTTTTCATTTAATAAAGTTTTTTTTCAAAATGACACTTTTCCCCGATTTCAAACCTTCTTAGTTCATCCCTTCAAAATAATTTTATGGTTTTATAATACGTACATGGAATGTTAATCTTTTTACTTTGATGCTTTAATGTTTAAAAATAAAAGCTGCTTATCTTTTTTGACACTCCATAAAAGCTTATTATTGGGATTACAAGCGATTTATTGAAAGTACAACGATTATCACTCTTTAGCGGCACATAATTAAAAAATTCTTGTATCATGTAGAGAAAATAAATTTTCTAGTCTGGAAACATCAAGTGCTTTAAGCCAGATTTGGTTTTAAATTTTCTGGGCAGGATTATTGGCATAAGGACGACACAAAATAAATTCTAAAGATTTCAGGCACCCACGGCAACTGATGAGCTGAGTCCTGGAATAAGACCGTACTCGTTGATAAGAAGAAACGTCACCTCAATATAGACTACATACAACATGTATCACAAGCACAATATATAATGTATAGTTTAATTGAAAACAAGACATTGATAACATTAGTTATAAGTGGAAAAATTGAGTTGTCGGCAGACCCCGAAATAACACACTCCATTGTAATTTTGAAATTTTCAAAGTAATTTTTATAGATAGCCAGGTTGCGTTTGAGGATTCAGCTTACTTATTTTTTAAAACACTCCACTCATTTCTTTCCCTCTCCTCCTTTTTACAAAATAAAAAACTGGGTTAAAATTTTTTTAATCTTTAAAAAAGTTTAAAAATCAAAAATTTAAAATTCCATAAAATTTAAAAATCGTCAAAAATAAAAAATTTGTCAAAAATCGAAAAATTCCTCAAAATTGAAAATTTGTTAAAAATTCCTGAAAAATTTCTTAAAAATTGAAAATTTTTCGAATTTTAACGAATTTTTTTCGTTAAAGGAGGAACTCGGAAGCGCTATGAAAAACTCGTAAGCACTCGGAAACGATCGGATGAGACGATTCTATTCAATTTTACGTCTTCATAAAAAGTGCATCAAATTTTTCATAGCTTATTTTTTTGCCTTCACCGATTATGACTTTTGCTTCTCCTTCAATTCCGCCAATGAATAAAAACATTGCCACTTTTAGACTTCCGCTGACTTCATTTTGATCTTTGCTAGAGCCAATGTCGTATCTGGTGTGGAGACAGCATTTTATTTTGACCTTATCCACGTATGGGGGGGGGAGGGGTATTTGAATTACAGAGAGGTGTTATTTTTGAAACTACATTATATTTCAATCAAGCTATACATGAAATCATATTGCCCTTGTTGGCTTTTAATCTTCTGGCTACAATTCAATTTTTTGTGCCGATAGCTTATAATTTTTCTAGTCAATATTATTTGCGCAAATCCTAATTTAATTCATTAAGAAAACATAAGACATAGGCATGTCTATAAAATATATAACTTTTGGTTATTTCCAATATTCAAAACGTATAATTAATCTTTCCCTCTTAGGCTTATTTTTACTTCTATAAAACATCAGCTTCCTTAAAAACTATTTTTTTGATAACCATAGTTTGAAATTTTATAAACAATTTTCATCATGTGCGACATATTGTGGAATGCAACTGACTATTATCGGAACCTAACTTTTTTGCCAGAAGAACATTTCTTCAAAATGTGCACGATTTTTTACAATATAGATGAATTTTTCTCGAAATATTTATTGCACCTGATGCATATCCCTGTTCTAATACTTATTCTTATTACTTTAATTGGAAAAGACAGTGAAGATTCCAAGTGGTTTGTGTTCCACACGGCTGTGCTCAACCTAATTTTGGGTATCATCTGGGAGGTTGCTTATTTTTTACCTTATTACGAGCCAGGTGGGACGATTGATATAGTTTTAGTTTTTAGCTTAAACTTATCTGTTAACTCAATTTTCCCTCTGGCTTTGTCAAAATTTCTGTTTTTGTATCACCCCAATTTTCATGCCAAAATTTTTTCTAAAAAAGCAATTTTTCTTTTTTTTATTATCTACGATCTCATTATGTTAAGCCTATTTTATATCGATTTATTTATCTCCAGCTCTTTACTCGGTCTTTTTGGCGCATTGATAATGTTAGTTAGTACAGTGTTTTGCTCCTCCGCAATATTTTTAAAAATACGAAAAATGATGAATTTGATCGAAAACAATCACAAACTCAGCACTTACCATGATCTCCGACGAGCCGCTTTTATTTGTATCTTCCAGACTTGTCTCGTCTCAATCCATTTGGTCATCACTTTTTATACCACCCTTTATACTACCCTTCTTATGCCAATGATTCCTGAAGCGTCGGCATTATTTTTCTTCGATTTTTACATGATTTCAGACGAAATTAAATATTCTATATACCAATTTTTTGTGATCATTGATACTTGTGCAACGTTGTTTATCTTGCGGTCTTATAAAAACGCATTGAAAAAGACTAGTTTGAGTGTTATTGATTTTATTCGATTTGTATTAACTGGAAAAAGAGTTCAAAGAAACACAAAGACGAATGTTACTTTTATAAAAAATACGGTTGTTAATCATTTTACTGCTAAATAAATGTTTTTATTATATTAGGTGTATTAAAAGATTTATAAACATACATTAACACTAGAATATACATTAACACTTCTTGTAGTGGCAATTGATTTCGGTGGATTTTTTCATGCTGATCACGATGCGCAAAAAAATTTTCGAAAAAAGTTTGTTTTTGGGGGTCTAGGGCCTCTTGAAGTCATCTATGTTGAGTTTTTGAATCCCATTTATAAAAACGACTATTTCTCCGCGTAGGAAGCGTTTTGATAGGTGGTTGACCACTCGTTGAAAAGCTGAAACTCTGAGCTATACGATGGTATATTAACTTGCCATATGTCCTCCAAAAATTAAATAGTTATGGGGCAATCTTTCGACTGCGTTTCCCTAAACAAAATTGTTTTAAATTTTGTGCTCAATTCACTAAAACTGATTCTTGTCTCGACGTTTTCTTCCCAACAAGAGCACATAATCTCGTAGACTTCATCAGACGCATATTTTGGACACTCCATTCTTTTTCCACTCTTCAAAAATTCTACAATCCTATCAGCCTCCATCGTATCATATGGCAATTTTCCACTGCTGAAAATTTCATGCATCAAAATCCCAAAGGACCAAACATCGGATTTTTCAGAGAAAGTTCGATGTAAAAGTGCTTCAAGAGAAAGCCATCTCATGGGGAGCTTCTTTTCTAATGAAGCTTTATAACTTAAAGTTGCATCATCACAGCTACAGCAAAGGCCAAAATCGGAAATTTTAGCGATGAGACTTTCTATAAGGAGGATGTTTCTGGCGGCTAAATCGCGGTGGACTAGTCTTTTGGAGGCAAGATATTCCATGCCTAAAAATTAGTCTTTTTATTTTATAAATAAACTGGGAGAACTGAGCGCTATTGCGCTCGGAAGGGAGAGGAAATTTTCTAATCCGATCGATAAGTTATAAGTTTTTGAGCGCCCCGAACGAGATCTCCGCCCTGATACGATTGAAACGAAAAAAGTTCGTTAAAATTTGAAAAATTTTTCAATTTTTAACGAACTTTTTTCAATTTTTTCAATTTTGATGAATTTTTCGATTTTTGAGAAATTTTTCAATTTTCAGGAATTATTCAAATTTTGATGAATTTTTCGATTTTTAACAAATTTGTCATTTTTAACGATTTTTTAATTTTTGTCATTTTTGACGATTTTTTAAGATTTTTTAAATTTTTAATTGATTTTTAAATTTTTAAATTAAAATTTTAACCCAGTTTTTTATTTTGCAAAAAAATTTATAATTTTTGGGGGGAAGGGCAAAAATTTTAGCAGATGGGAATCGAACCTGAGCTGGGTGCTTTCGCCACTCAGCCATGACAGCGCATTATTAGTTAACACTAAATTCAATAATAAGCCTTCCGATAAACATGATATGGGGTTAAAAAATTATTCTTGAAGGGTCTCTCATGATCTTAGTGTCATCTTTCTTCTCTCACCGAGCCCTATCGTTTGGTATAGGCCCTGACAGAATTGAACTTAAGGTGATGGAGATAGCGCAAACAGACAGACACACATAGTGCGTTTAATGTTTTAATTTTTATAAAAAAAATCGTTCAACAAAAATTAAGGGCAAGTCAAGGCGAAAAATTGTCAATTTTTCAGGTTTGGAGAGAAGTGAAGTGCTACTTTCTCATCCCGATAATTCGAGTGCTCACACTCCAATCATATGGGGGTGGGTATCTTTAAGATTACTAGGAATGGTTTGAAGTGAGGAGGAGAGGAGAAGGAATGAGTGGAATGTTTTAAAAAATAAGTAACATTACCTTGTACAATTTGCCATAGTATCGAAATGAAATGCTTGAGCTGAACATCGTGATTTTTCCTCACATAATTCAACAAATTTCCTTCACACAACTCCAAAACCAAACAAGGTTTATTTTGCTTCATGCTCCACCCTAACAGCGAGACGATATGTTTGTGATATCCAATCTTTTTCATCAACTCAATTTCTGTTTCTAGTATTGTTGACTCATTATTTCCATACTTGTTAGCTATTTTAATAGCCACTTTACAATCTTGAAACTGTGTTGTTTTGGTGTTTAATGAGGCTAAGGCTGAAGTGCCAAACAATTCTCCGACATATACATTTGAGCTGAATCCAGAGCCCAGGGATTCTTCGTACTTTACTTTAAGTCGTTCTTCTTCAATCCAAAAATTGTCTAGTTGTTTAACTTCTTTTGGTTTTCCTTTTATTGTTGATTGTACTTGTATTTCAATAGCTTTTAAATACAATCTATATAGGGATGGGGGGGGGGCGACAAAAGTTCGGAGAAAAATTTCCGCACTCGATATCTCGTTACATAAAAGATCTTTCGATAAAGTTTTTTTCAGCAATAAACAAGCGTCCATCAAGAATTGGACCAGCTATATAAAAAAATGCTGACTATTATAAATATATAAGTAATTATTTGTTTTTTTTTCACGAAAAATGGCGAAGATTTAAATTTTTTATAAAGTTAATAAAAAGAGCAAATCCAAAAATTTTTCTTACATTATTTAGAAGGTGGATGAAACTAATTTTAAAAAATTTTGGTCCAAATTTTTTTCCTTGCCGAGATATACGCGTTTTCGCAAAACTGCTAAAAGAATCTGATTTTTTGCTTCCGAGGCCTCTAGAAAATCAATAAAAAGTGCAAACCTAAAATTTTTTACGATATTTGCCAATGAGTTTCAGCTATCTTTAAAAAAAATTAAGGTGAAATCATTTTTTCTTACCGAGATATATCAATTTTGAGAAAATTTGTCCCCGAACTTTTGCCTCCCACCCGGTAATAATTTACCCATCTGGTGGAGAAGCTCTCTTCTCTTTTTTCTTCTATAACGTAATATACAATAAATTAGCATGAAAGTAGTAAAAATAAATATGAAAATACCAACACATGAGAAAATGAGCAAATTGCGATAGTTCGAATGTTTTGGATCTGTCGTGCTTAGAGGTATGAAAATAGTAGGTGGTGCTGATGTATTAGTTGTGATCGAAGTAGTAGATGGTGAATTTGTGATCACAGTAGTAGTTTGAGAAAGCTCACATATATATGGAAGAATGTCATTACAGCTAAAACTATACCATTGGCCATTCAAAAGACGTAGTCCCATGCATTTATCCCAGGTATTGTTTTTTGGACTTCCTAAATGAAAATCATAAATATTAAAATCCGGTTTCTGTGTCCGACCGTACACCCGCTCGTCCGTCCATTCTAGCTCACGAAGCGTGCACTCTATGATAGTAATTTTTTATTAATAATTTCGTTTTTTTAAATATTATTATTTTTAATACCTCGGGCCCAATTTGTATAGGAAAAATTCTGTCCATCTGACCATATCCATGTCCCGTTTATGTCTTTTATTCCACCTAGCCAAGCAATTGTTACGTTCGAGCCAAGGAAATGTTGTTTGGCCAAATCTAAATAATTCAATATTAATACACCATCACGGATCACAAAAGTGTGCAAATTGTTGAAAATCCGTAAAAAAGTGTTATTTGAGTGCCAATAACATTTTACGAAAGGATTTACTGAGATCTGCAACTGTGCAACAATTTTAGACTTTAAAAAAATTAACGCTGAAGAAATTGAAAGAATAGCATATTAAGACGCGAAGTCCGATAGATTCGAACTATATATGAACCATTCGGCACAAATTTTTTCCCAACATATTTTGGTAGAAAAAATTTAAGTTGCAAGGATGATATGGTTTTTGGGTTCAAAGATGCCGGGAAGGGGTCCAAAATGGCTTGGAAGTTGCCAAATGCTAGATTTCGAGTTTTTTAGAGTCCCTGATCTCAAAGGGCCATATCTCAGTGATTTCAAAAGATTTTTTTTACGTAAAAGGGGAAGTGACGAGCTACATTTTTGTATGCTCACTTGACGAATATGCTTCAGTAGTCATTTTCTAGGTGTGTTGGAAAGTTCCGAATTTGACTTCAGAGGCGTCGAAAAATTCCTTTGGGGCCCGATTTTTGACCTCCTTCAGTTTTAGCTATGGAGACATTTTTTCTGCACCTGTAGATTTTTTAACAATAGCACAGCAGTGCGTTACAAAAATACATTTTACCGTTTTCAAACGTGCTTAACACGATGGTGAAAAAATTTTTTGAAAAAAATTTTCCTAGGGGTCGTTTGGCACTTATGAAGTTAGGGTCCTATAACGAAAGTTTATCCTTTTTTCGAATGTCCATTACTCCTCGTAGAAATTGTTTCAGGGTCCCAGTGATTAGCCTCGGAAGTTTGCAAAAAGCGAAAAATTCAAACAAATTTTACAAAATACTGAAAAGAGCTTTTCAAACAATTTTCTTGTAGAATTACAGATTAAAAGGAGTAGAAATTGTAGGAAAAAAGTTATTCGATTTCATTTAGTTTTCGCGGCGATATGACAACTTTTAGCCACCTACAGGAAGCGACAATTTTTCAGGACTTGATACATTTTTAAAAAGTCTACAATTTTTGCTCAGTTGCAGATCGCTGCGAATCCTTTCTTCAAATGTTATTGGCACTCAAATAACACGTTTTTAAGCGTTTTACGGATTTTCACAAATTTACACACTTTTGTGCGTCGTGACAAAAAAATACGGATTAAAAAAATGGATTTCTGGTGCACTCAGCACTAGCCGCATTGAGCATCTCTGCATGCAGCGCGGAGCATTTTGCGCGCAACAACGAGCAATGACGTAAAAAAATCCACCCATAGTTTTTACCTCTTAGATAATAATTATCATGAGAATCTGAAATAGATGCCAAATTTCCATTTTGATCTTGACAACTAGTTTCTGCAAATAAAGATTGGTTGGAATCTTTTGGAATAAAATAACATTTATCACCAACGTGATATGTGCTATTAGGGCAGCTTGCATCAATTTCATAAACAATGGCAAAAAACAGTACTAATAAATATTTCATCTCCGACAACTAGTACTAATAATTTTGTTAGTTAGATCCATCATTCCTCTAAATTTAAAAAATTTAGATCTGGACTCCTTTCCATTGTCGAGATATTTCACAAATAACACATAGTCACTAAAATTGAAATATCTCGACAATGGAAAGGAGTCCGGACCTAAATTTTTTTAAATTTAGTGGAACGATCTCTAACAAATTAAAAATTTTGATGATTCTTTGAAAAAATATCTATAAAAATTACTTTGAAATTTTCAAAATTACAATAGAGTGTGATATTTCGGGGTTTGTCGACAACTCAATTTTCCACTTATAACTAATGTTATCAATGTCTTGCTTTCAATTCAACTATCCATTATATATTTTGTTTGTAATACATGTTGTAGTCTACATTGATCCGATGTTTCTTCTTATCAGCGAGTACGTTCTTACTTCAGCGCATCGGTTGCCGTATGTGCTTGAACGATAGTGTAGTTGAGAGAAAGAGCGCTGACATCGAAGAAAAGATTATCCACACCTTTTTGACTCTCCTAGCTAAAAAATAAGCACCTCTACTAAGTCTTTAGGAATTTTGTTTGTGTCGCCTTTATGCCAATAATCCTGCCAAGAAAATTTAAAACCAAATCTGGCTTAAAGTACTTGATGTTTGTTTCTAGAATAGAAAATTTATCTTCTCTACATGACCTAAACTGTTCCGCTAAAGAGTAATGATCGTTGTACTTTTAATAAGTCGTTTGTACTTTCAATAATAATCTTTTATGGAGTGTCAAAAAAGATAAGCAGCTTTTATTTTCAAACAATAAAGCATAAATGGAAAAGATTAACATCTATGTATATATTATAAAACCATGACATTATTTTGAAGGGATGAGCTAAGAAGGTTTGGAATCGGGGAAGAGTGTCATTTTGAAAAAAAACTTTATTAAATGAAAATTGTTTTTACAACGTTAAAACTTTTATTGACATGAAAATTAATCCACAAATTAGAGGTACTCATCAAGTAGTTCTAATGTTATGGAGTTATTTACATTTGATGGGCCGCTATCTTCCTGCTCTTGCAACAGTTCTAACTCTTCATATTCTTTGGCGTATCCATATTCACCTTCTAATACATCATGCAATTTGGCCACTAACTCTTCAAAATTTGGCCTAGTTTCAACATTTTCTTCCCAACAACAGAGCATCATTTCATACATTTCATTTGTGGCCAATTCTGGTCGGCTCATTCTTTAGCCACTTCGTAAAAACCTTCGTATCTTTCTCGTCTCGATTCCCATATGGATCTTGGGCCATACTAAAAACTTCATACATGAGTACACCAAAAATCCAGACATCGGATTATTCGGAGAACAGTTTTGCCACGATTGCTTCGATGCTCAACCATCTCACTGGAAGTCTCTTCGGTAGTTTTGATTCTTTCATGCCGGAATTATTAATAACAGACAGCCCATAATCTGAAATTTTTGCTTGAAATTTGGCCTTTTCGTTATTTCGCCCAAAACGTTCGCGCCATTTGAGTTCGACAATGTGAGGATCTTATTGCTTGTCGTGAATGTCATACTTCCGACGGACATGGGCGCGCCATTTGGATTCTATCGTCTGCGTATGGACAAGGCGATTCACAAAATGATAGACATGGTTGACCACGAAGTGACGATAAAAATAGAGATGTTGAGCTTGAATTCCGTTGAGTCGTGTGCTATAAACTCGCCAACCATCTGTCATGATGATGGTTCCAGGGCGGATATAACGTCGAATCACCGCGGCGGTTCTTCTAATGTAAAGCCAAGGAAAGAATGATTCGTACCACGTTCTGTCGCTTCAAACAGCCACCAAGTGCGCCTTCGCATACGTCTTCCACGACGACCTTTCCTTAGGGTAATGAATGCTTCATCAATTTCGACCGTCACATTGCGTCCACTCAACCAAATAAGAAAATCTCGGAGCGAACAGGAAACGAGTGTTCTTCAAGGTTAATAATTAAATTATTGTTATCAAAAATTGAAAAATTCTTCTATTTTTCTATTTTTTACCCTTTTTGGGGTACTCCCTGAGGTCAAAATTCATAATTCCTTCAGATTCGTATTCCCCATAACCGAAACCCTGAGTACCAAAAACCAGCCGATTTGGAGAACTTTTTGAAAAACGATTTTTGGTCCCCGAAAGAGGGAGGGGTCCCATAGACCCCTTAATGATTATGATTTTTACCAGCGTCGGAACATTCGGATTCGTGTTCCATTAATTTTTTTCCTTTTGTGTTTTATTATTTGAAAATCAAAGCTGCTTATTTTTTTTGACACTCCATAACAGCTTATTGAAAGTACAAAAAATTAAATTTTCTGGGCAGGATTATTGGCATAAAGGCGACACAAACAAAATTCCTAAAGACTTAGTAGAAGTGCTTATTTTTTAGCTAGGTGAGACAAAAAGGTGTGGGTAATCTTTTCTTCGATATGTCAGCACTCCTTCTCTCAACTACACCATTGTTCAAGCACCCACGGCAACTGGTGCGCTGAAGTCCTGGAATAAGCACGTACTCGCTGATAAGAAGAAACATTATAGACTAAAACATGTATCACAAACACAATATATAATGGATAGTTTAATTGAAAGC
>JAQGBS010001072.1:0-17366 GCA_034698545.1 Acrobeloides obliquus | reverse complement strand
ACTGATAAATTAATGAGGTTCCCAATAAACCCGAATATGATAATAATCAATGAGAGGTATCCAATAAGAACATGTTCAACTGTATTTGCAGAAAATTGCAAATATTTTTCATCTAGACATCTTGAACTTACGTTATTCATTGAAGTCTAAATATTCTCTAAAATATTAGAGATATAAAAATATTAGATTTGAATCTGAATTTTAAGAAAATTTTTGATACATATTCGACATTGAAAATTTTTGCTTAAATCACGGAAATATTGCATAAAGTTTACACGAAAATTGTATAAAGTTTACATAAAAACAAACCATCATGGTCAAATAATTAGTACCCCATGACTGCAATTTAAGATCGCTGTTCAAATCCCGGCCAGAATTTAAATTTTTCTGATTTTCATGAATTTTTTGTATAAAAAAACAATGTTGCTTGAGCCATATCTTTATCCCGGAATCCTTTTTGATGCGATCTTTTTTCAGTATATTTAGGGTGGCGTACAAAAAACCGGACAATTAAAAAAACTTTAAATATAGTTTATTTAGCAAAAATGAACAACAATAATCATTCAAAATGACCTCCTTTAGCTTGAATACACTGTTCCAATCTTTTTGAAAATTTATCTATGATTTTTTTTAAATTTCTGGCTTTATTTCATCCCACGCCTGGATCAAAAGACGCTTAAAAATTTGCTAAACCTCTTAAGAGGTTTAGCGCAATCTTTGGCTACTACAAACACTAATGATGATTCCCATCATGCGAAGTAGCTGCCCACACCATAACAGAAGCCGGCTTTTGAGTACGCTTGATAACGCTTGCATGCAAAGATATGGCTTCTCTTGACTATTTTTGTCGTTTTGATGATTAAAAACCTTTAAAAAATTAATCAAGCCAAAGTTACAAATTATACCTATTCAATCGTAAATAGTTTCTCATCCGAAAAGACAATTTTGCGTTGGCGATTATTCAAAAAACGTCATTAGAACGTTGCCACGTTTGAACCGATGCTTTTTCGCCGCACGATCTGCATTTAGGCCCGTTTCTTCAAAGCGCTTAATATCATCATAAACGTGAAAGCCTGGAATTAACTGCCTGTAGAAATGTTGGATAAAATCATCGATGACTTCTCAATAAGATTGAAGAAATGTATTCAAGCGAAAGGAGGATATTTTGAATAATTTTTTTAAACGTTTTGTTGTTAATTTGTTATTGGTTTTATAAATGTTATTTAAAAAAATCTTTCCATTTATTTAAGCACACATACTTGTATTCTGCCCCCTCCATATGAAAAAATAATAACAGGAAAATGATCTACCAAAAATAGGCATATGCAAAAAATTATATGAAAATCAGAAAAACTTTAAATTTGGCCGGGATCCGAACAGAGGTGTAACGTAACACGAATTACAAAATTACGGGTTTTTTGGCCAATTTCGTAACTACGAAATACGAATTTTGAAAATCAAGCATTTCGAGTTACAAATTTGTGTAATTTCGGAAAACTACTTTTCACGTAGTTTTGTTAATCGTTTCAACAAACACGATTTTATTGACGATCAGGCTCATGCAAGCTGTTGTAACCGGTTAAAACTCCGTTATAACAACTTTAGCTTGAACGTTGCAACCGATTACAACGAGATAGCATGGGCTAACCGAGTCCCTTAGTGTTGGTTTACATTGTTGATTAGCATTGATTTACGGAGTTGGCGTTTGTTTTCGAAGATTATGTTTTTATTGGGATGTTTCAAAAACTTTTGGAACAACCCAATACCTCAATTTTTGAGATATCTGCCTCTAAAATTTTAAATTTTAAGGATTACGAAATACAACAAATTTTCTGTTTAAGAAAAATTACGACATTTGAAATTTGGAAATTACGTATTTTTAGGATTACAAAAAATTACGAATTGCGAAATTCTTCCGGTTACGTTACACCTCTGGATCCGAACTTCGATCTCCAAAGTGCGTCGTGGAGCCCTAATCATTTTGCCATGTTGGTTTGTTCCCGGGTAAATTTTATTCAATTTCCCCCATGAAATCAGGGAATGATTTCAAACAAGTAAACAATTCTAAAATGATTTATGCCATTTTTAGCTAAGAAAAATTCAACAATTTATGGAAATCAACCCAAGAAGATCAATCTTGAGCCTATAAGATGAAAGAAAGAACAACATCTTAGCCTTTTGGCTGATGAGTTGCATTTTTTAATTTTGGAAAACAGACTATTAATTTTGGAAAACAGCAAAATAAGACATTCAAATAAGCATGACGTGAATTATTTTCGCAAACTAAATCCTTAAGTTGTTTTGGGATACACGAATACATTACATTAACGCTGACCCAACATGTGCCAACATACGTTTAATTAACTTTGCTATACGATTGGTTATTTTTAGAAAAATATGTGATTTTAGCAATGAGTTGGGGTATATCAAAGCTTAAGCATGATTACATTCAAGATTTTTATGGGGTGCGTATATTTTTAGTAACAATAAAATTAATCTTTTGTAAGAAGAAATAAACAAGTCACGCAAATATAAATCATAAATATAAAAAACCGATGTCTGTGTCTGTACGCACGACACAAAAAAGTTTGCCCAAAAATAGAAAATAGTGAAAACTTGTTGGAAATTGCTTAATTATGCATATAGAGCACTTCTCAACTAAAATGAGGGGGTACTGTACCCCCTCGGCGTCTGTAACGTCGACATTTGCGACGTAATTATCTATAAAATAGATGTAATATCGGTGTGTGAAACGTGCGCCGAACTAGTTTATCAATAAAAATGAAACAATGGAATAAATTTAAAAGAAAGTATCCTAAAAAACTACCAAACACATCATCTAGACCAAAATTGTTATAAAAATAAGTGCCGTTCGAAACATAAGTAGCTGTCATCACTGAAGTTTTTTTTAAACCGAAAAGATTTACTTTGGAAAACTAAATATTTTATATACAGAATTCAAAAATATTTCAAAAAGTACACAGCTCAAGTTTGCTCACAAAGTTTTCATCACTCAAGTTTTAAGACTTCGTTTAGTTTAGTCAACAAACTCATTAGGGTAAAAGTGAAAACTCATTGGGCAAGAACAAATTAAGTTAAAAAAATTTCATGGAAGACAAGATCTCAATGTTTTCCATCGAATTTTTGTCAAAATGACATTTTTCTAAAGGGGGGTAATAATTGGAGGTTGTTCTCCGAAAAAAAATTTTTTTGAAAATTTTTGTAAAAAATACATTCCTAGGGATAATTTTATGCGAGACATCAATTCCGCGCATTCTCAAAGCATGAAAACGCTTCATTGACCCTGATTCAGGGAATGAGATGGGTATATTGAAGCAAAAATCAAACATTTTTGGATTTTCATGAAAAAACTGTCGATTCTTAGGTTTTTCTAGAAGGGGAATCGATTACGCACTTCCGAAACGTAAAAGCGCTTTCTTGACCATGTTTCAAGGACTATAAATGCTTCCTTTAGCGATTTTATTCAAAAATGGATTTTTTCGTATCGTTTATCTTGGGCTTTTGTTTTTTCCGATCCCTTTCCTGAATCAGGGTTAAAAAAGTGTTTTCACGGTCCGGGAGTGCGCGTAATCGATTTCCCGTCTAGAAAAACCTAAGAATCGATGGTTTTCTCATAAAAATCCGAAAATTTTTGATTTTCGTTTCAATACACCCACCCCGATTTTTTAGAATCGAATCATTTAACTGACTTACCCTGTAGTCTACGTGAATAAAAAAAGTAAGTCTGTGACATAATGAGGTGGGGAATTAAGCTAATTATTTACGGATTTCCGTTAAAGCATGTCAAGAAAATCCGAAACTTATGCGTAATCACGGTCAAGGAAGCGTTTTCATGCTTCGGGAATGCGCGGAAATGATTTTGGCTCAAATATTAGCTTTATGTAATAAGATATCAGCACTTCTATAATCATCAAAACCCGCTATAATTACATATTGAAAATATGCAACATTAAGAAATTCTACAGGATGCCAAAAAAATGGCACTTTTTGTGATTTATTCAAAAAATTTTCAAGTTTTTTAATTTTCACCAAATAACCCTATAGGGGGTTTTCTAAACGGGAAATCAATTGTGCGCATTACCGGACTTTAAAAACGCTTCTCTGACTCTGTATTAACATATTTTCTCTTTAATGCACACACTCTTCCCTGAATCAGAGAAGCGTTTCAAGGTTCGGCAATGCGCGTATCATTTTTATGAAAAAATTACTATGAAGAAAAACAATTTGAAACATTATTTCATTAATTGAACTTTTTAGTTATGTTATCTCTGAAATTACAAAGTTGTTGGCCGTGATCGCAGGAATTGATTGAGCTATCGTTAGCCCAAACGGATTATACCAAAACCTTGTGTAGTCTTTATTGGGAATTACCGTTTTTGACCATGCTCTTTCAGAATCTGCAAGAGTTTTTGAAAAATTCAATTAAGACCACAAAATAATTGGTCAAGAAATACTGGGGACATACTTTTTTCGTATTTTTGAGCTAAAAAATCGAAATCAGAGTCTTTTCGATAAAATTTTTTTTAAATCGACTGACGGGGCAATCGAGTGAGACACCTAAGGCGACGAAAATGGAATTAAACTCGATTTTTGACGAATTTTCAAAAGTCGGAAGTAAATTATTGAACATCCTATAAATTGTAAAACATAAAAATACTTAACAAATAACAAGCTGTTGATAATGCTTAACGATTTGTTGACAATATTCATTAACAATTGTTAATGTTTTGAAACCAAAATTTTCTTTGGAGACCAATAAACGCTCGAACACATGATGATAAACAAAATAGTGGGCAGTATGCATCTTTAAGTCACCCAAGAGTAAAAATAGATTTAAAAAAAAGTGAGTTAGCTTGACGACAACGAGGAACTTGATTTTCTTAAAGAGGGCGTGTGAATCCTGTCCTGATAACTTAATAAAAGCAAGGAAACTCCGTCATATGGGCCATCGAAAATCATATATTTTTATGTGTTTTTTGAAATTCGTCATGCTCATTTTTATCTTGAAATTTTTTTATCGTTTTCGGTCCATTAGGGTATTTTTTGAGTGAAATTTTCATTGAAATTGAAGGGGTCCAAAAACACCATTATTTGAGATTTAGATATTTTCTATCATTTTTAGGCATGACGAACATTTTTTGATAGTTTTTAGAAAAAGTTGAAAATTTTTTGAAATTTCCATTTTTTAGGACCCATCGGACTTTTTTTCGCCAGACATTTTTTCTCGACACTTTTCGCCGGGCAATTTTCGTCGTATATTTTTCGCCGACATTTTTTGCTGCACCAAATTTTCCGACGTTATTTGCAGTGGCTAAAAACGTAGAAATTATGAAAAATTATTACCACTGCTAAAAAAAGTCGGAAAAATTTATGCAGTGAAAAATGTCAACGAAAAAAGTCAAAAAAAATGTCTGACGAAAAATGTCCGACGAAAAATTTGTCGGCAAATATTGTCCGGCTAAAAATGTCGGGAAAAATTTGTTGACGCAGAAAGTCATGCAAAATTTGTGCTGCAAAAAAATTTGGCAAAACTAGTTTGTTTGCCCATTATTGGGGTTTAAAAAATTGAAATTTCAACAAATGTTCAACTTTTTCTAAAGACTTTCAGAAAATGTTCGTTATGCCCAAAAACAGTGGAAAATGCCGAAATGTTGATGAAAGGTGTTTTTGGACCATCTCAATTTCAATGGAAACGCTAATCATTCTAGACTATGATCTTAAAAACGTCATAAGCGGAATTTTTCAATTCAAGCGTCAAGTGCAGAACTCTTACTTGTTAGGATATGAAATTCATTCCCTGAGGCACTCGTTACTCGTATTGGTTACTCATCCCAATTTAGGCTTAGATGCGCCTAGTGCACTAGTCCACTTCAAAGTCTTATAGCTAGCCAATTTTAGTAATAATGCTCTAGATCAGTCAAACTATTTGTTTCTGAGTATGGGCTGAGAAATTTTGGATGAAAAGGTGTGCCAAACTTTTTGCACACCTTGTATAAATTTGATCAAAGCTTTGTAGGGAATCAGACTGCGTTAATAAAGAGAATCAAATGACAAACTGTAGTCATATCCACATGACTTTTTTACGCCTCACTAACAACCTTAAATAGGAACAAAAAAACTTCTTAGATTCTCAGAATTCTACGAAATAGGAATATTAACTAACGCAATTATTCTTTTAAAAATATCTAAGAAACGCGGAGACCGCTAAATGGCGTTTTAAAAAATAAAAATTAACTTAATTTCATGAAAAGCCTTTTTCAAACATTTCTCTTCAGCATACTTTGTTCGCCATTAAACACACATAAATTTTTTTGTTACAATCGATTGACTAAAAAGACAAACATCCGAAAATAATAGAAAGTCTATTGCTAATTTGTTACATCACTCAACAATGTATATTTTTGAATAAAATGAAGAGGCGTTATAATTTAGTTTTTCAATAAAATCATCATAGATTAATGGGTAGGGAAAATTATCGAGGCATGAAAATGCTTACATGACCCTGATTTAAGGAATAAGAATTTTCCAGCTATTTTAGGTAATACCCAACGCAGGCTACATCCAGTTGAAGAAATCAAAAAATTCTTTGAGGTTCGAGTTCCTCGTGTCGAAAAACCTCTGAATAATTCAGCCGATTTGGACACAAATCAAATTTTCAAAAATTTCAAGAAAGCATTTCAAAAAAGTGCACGAACTTTTTGAATAACCCAATAGATATAGTCCATTTCGGCTGAAGTGTAAAATTGGGACGTCATAGTGCAGTGGATAAGGAAGTAACCCGTTCGATCCGTTAAGTAACGTTAGGTTCGATCCCCGGTAAAACTTTTGATTTAGAAAAAAAATTTTAAACAATTGAGCAAAATTTTTTTGCTCCATAAAATAAAAACAATTTCCTTTGTAAATAAAAGTTTTACCCATCGGAGATCAAACACGGTGGCTCAGCATTGCTTAACTTGCCAGATCAGAAAGATGACTTCCTTATCCACTGCACTATGTACTTCAACTTTTTAATGGCTCAGCTGAAATGTACTATAGATATTATGCAAAATATAACATATGAAGAAAAAAAATTCTAAAGCGCCAAAGAGAATAAGCTTTAAAATTTTTTGAAGATGACGAAATTCACTCTTTATTTCGATCAGTATGGCTAGAAATTTATTCATAAAAACTATCTGGTACTCTTATAGGAGAGAGACCCAAAATAACGTGAATTGTTTTCAAAAATTTCTAAAAATGATCCTTATAGGGTAATTTTTTGAGAGGAATCGATTGAGTGCATTGAAAAACGTTTTCCTGATACTTACTCAGGGAAGAGGGATATGTGTATTGAAGCGAAGATCAGCTTGCCAGCCTAGCTAGTAGACTGAAGACTGCCAAGCTAGTAGTCTAACTAGCTAGTAGAATGGCAAGCTAGTAGGCTGCTTATTTAAAAGCAAGTATGCTGGTTAGCTAGTAGAATGGAAAACTAGCAGGCTGTAGGCTGGCAAGCTAGTTAGGCTGTACTCCCCAAAATCCATATTCACCGAATCAAGGTCAGGGAAGAGTTTTCACACTTCGGGAATGCGCGCAATCGATTCCCTGCATAAAATTACCTCTGGTCGTTTCTAGAAAAATTGAAAAAAATTCAATTTTTTTGGGTTCCTCTCCTTTAAGAGTACCATCTATTTTATTACATTAAAAACTTTATGAGCTATTCTCAATTAAAGGCATCTCAACATGTTGCTTAACATTTTCTTTAAAAGAAGAGCATAAATAAGGCCTCATAAAATGACAAATAAGCTTTGGGTCGACATTGTTGTCATTCTTGTAACCTAAAAATAAAATATTTTCACTTTAGAAAATTGCTAGATAAAAGTCCCAAGAGACGCCTCAAAAGTTCAGTGTGTTTTAATTAATAATAAAGTAGTAAAATAAATTAAAAATGCCATTTTTGGAGTTTTTGTGAGTGGAAAAGTTTATTTTTAAATTATAAAAAAGACCTATTTATGTCTTTAGGAAATCGTCAGATCCTATTACATTAGACGTGTAATGCGTGTTTGTCTGTCGGACGATCTCAGAAACGCTTGATCTAAACCGTCAACGCTAAAAGAAAAGTGTAGGAGATAATGAGAGAAGAAGATTGACATCACTTTTAATGGAGTACCCCTTAAAAATTTTTATGACGGTATAAAAAAATAGTGCCGCTCGAAGTCATTCTCGGAGAATCTACAAGCGTAGGAGACGCTCAGCTCAAGTACTACCTAATAAATTAATGAATAGTTGCATGACATTTGCCACTACCAAGTTGATTATTACTCCGACAAAAGCATAATATTGATAAGAAATTTGAGAATAGTTTGACCATATGCTATTACTAAAACTAGTGTGATTAAGGATGTGAGAAAAACTAAATTTTGATATGTCCTTGCTTGAACGTTACCTATTAGCTGTCATTCTATTGTATTGATCGCTCCACTCATATAAATTTGATGTGTTGGATAGACATGTCGATTCTAATGGTAAATTTACAGGTTGAATCTAAATAATAGTTTAATATTTTCCCTTAAAAAATAATTTCTTTGTGATGGGGTTACATTTCTCTCTCTCTTCCAGGGGAAGGCACATTATCATAGGTTACATCTCTCTTTCCCAGAAAGGAGTATTGTCGTAGAAAAGGGGGAATCAGGGGTACGTATTCTCCCCCTCCCCTTGAGGATCAAAAACTCGAAAAGGGTCACTTATGATTTTAGAGAAGTACCCTTTCCTAATCGACTCTTCTCCCTGCCAACAAGTGGGAGACCCCAATTTTTATACATGTAGGTCACAACTTTAAGCATCAAAAACCTACATAAAAAATAAACGTTCCTGAAACTAAAACTATGCAAGATATTAGAGCTGCAACTTCTCCACAAATTACGGCAAAACTCGATTTAATCCAAGGACAAAATAAGCCTACACAAAAAACTCCAAAAATTATTCCTCCCGCACTTCCAAATATCGAAAATGCAACCTAAACAGGAATTTTATTTTTAAACAAAAATCAATTTTGTTGTTACTTGTAAGATCATGGTTTCCAGATATTTTATTGCAACTGCTAATGACGCTGTTAGCAAGGCAAAGAATAAAGCTAAAATTTATTGTACAAAATAGTAGCGTAGACAGAGTCGAAACTCATTTTGATCTGCGGATTGTGGGCTACTACCCCCCCCCCCCAAATTCGAAGGGGGATTTGTACACGTATGGTCCTCCCCCTTATATTTATTCGCGCCGATAGGCGCAAAAATTTTGTTGAAAATACTTTCTTAAGCTAAAAATGCTTTAAAAAATTACGATTTTTGTTGAAAAAATAGGAAATTTTTCGACTCGTCCGCAGCCCGCGGGCTGCGAGCAAAACTCATTTTGGTCTGATGGTAGAATTTTTTGTCAAAAATTTTCCTGCGGACCGGCTTGATGTCATACAATTCTACCGTCCAATTATTGCTGTTATTGTTGGTATTCCATTAATGTACCGAAGAGTGTAATTTAAAAAAATAAAAATCTTACGTAGATATGTAATTGTTTTTGAATAAAAGCTCTTTGTTAAAAATTTTTGTTTCCCACTTTTGGTACGTAAAACATTCTTTATAAGATCTTCTAAAGTAACTGCTGTTAATGCATTGTATGAGGCAGTTAAAACGCTAAAAAAGATTTATTTTATCGATCAAATTGGGTTTGTTTACCCAAGACCAGAACTATAAATGGCCGCCAAAAATATTCCTTCTAAGCCAGTTATCCAGCCTAATTTAGTTTCTAGAAAATATGGCAAGAGCTAAAATGGATGTTTAATAATATTTGTTTATAAAAATATCGAATTTTCGAAAACCTGGTCTTTAGATAGAAGGCTTGGATGGCACCCAACAAATGAATAGTACATAACCATGCCAAGAATTACATACATTGTTATCATAAAAATGTTTAATGGGACGTTCAAAAGCAAGACTCTAAAAATCGTTGAAAATCAAAAAAAATTCATTTATGGGCTCAAAAATTCATTTTTGGGGTCAAAAAGGTTCAACCGAGGAACCCTTATTTTAAAGGCTTTTAAAAAAAATTAAATTTTGGTGTGTGAGCCAACCCTGAGTAAAAAGTTGAAAAAATTTGTAATTTTTGGAAAATGGTTACTTCTGAGCTTGTTTCAAATTAGGCATGGATAGATATCGTTGCATTGTTGCTTGATTTGAAGCATATAATGCAAACATATTAAAACAACCACCAATAATCAAAGGAAAAAAGCCATGCCGAACTCTGGGATCAAGGCGAAAGCTAAAAGTCTTTAACACTTACAAGGCTGTTTGTGAGGCTTAAGATTTTTTGTGTAGAACTTCACGCTGAATATGAAGGCGAAAAAAGAGGCTTTATGGAGTCTAGGGGCTCATCATTACAGACACCTTTTTAGGAAATATAGTTTTAGTATATTGGATCTAGATCCTCAAAGAAATTGAATTTAGAAATGGTTGACCATTCATGTGAAAGCTGGTGATCCGTCCGACACCTCACAAACGGCCTTGTAAATGTTAAATTGAGAAGAAATTGTATTTTTGAGTTTAAAACTTGTTTACTCATTCAGTTTCAACCGCATTCCCTGTTTAGAAGTTTCATAAATATCCAGAAACCCCCATTGGACATAAGATATGATGACAATTATAAATAAGGTTGCAAATACAACTGTCATTTGTAATGCGGATGTATATATGCCAGCTCTTGCACCACCCTAAAGTAGAATAAGTAGCTAAGGATGCGATTTTGCCTTAAAGGATCATGGCTAGATTTTTTAAGTATCCTATCTTGTAGAGTACAAAATTCTGGGCAACTTTGGTTAATAAAGTTATTTAAATTGGATAATTTGCTTGTCATTGTAATCGTCTTATAGGGTTATAAAAAAGTATTCTATGCCTTTTTATGAAAAATTTAACATCCATGTAAAAATGGAATTTTGGTCGATAAATTTGAATTTTGCTGTGTATTGACACGAATACTTGGAAAAAGTTTAGCAGCATAAGAATCCTTCAGTTTAAAATCAAGACCCTTCAGCTCAAAAACTCATAATTTTATTGAACAAAGTTGCCCATGGGGTTTTTTCCGTACTGGTCCTGATTTTTTTTCAGTATCTTTTGTGCTAGCTTGAAGACTTTCTTCCTTCTGTAAAGTTATTCAGAGATCTATTGTTGTACTTGGCAAGTGATAAGTGACACGTGATAAGGGTGCGTTCAAGCATGTTGAAAAAGTTGTTGAAAAGTTATTAAAAAGTTGTCGAAAATTCGAAACATTTTTCAACAACTTTTTGACAACTTTTTTAACATGCTTGAACGCACCCTAAATGGCAAGTTACAAAAATAAAGGAAAAAACCAACAAGTTGGCACATGAAAAGTGACAAGTTCACTAAAAAACCGACAAGTTTGTCACTTATCACTTGTCGAAAAAAATTGACTTAACTCTTTTGCTTAGTCAGTTTTTTCAACAAGTGATAAGTGACAAACTTGTCACTTTTCATGTGCCAACTTGTCGGTTTTTCATTTATTTTTGTAACTTGTCGCTTATCACTAATTACTTGTCAAGTACAACAATAGATCCCGGGGGCGAGAAGACAGTTGTGACCTTGTTGATATTAAAGTAGGCTCTTGGTCCCCTTTTATATAATCTAAATTCTCACTATACATAAATACATCGCTGACAAGAATCCTGTAATAAAAATCGATAAAAATATCGAAATATTAAGAGCGCTTGAAAGAGCTAATGCTGGAGCATAAAGAATTAATCCACTATATAACATTGTCTGAAATTTTATATGTTTTCTGCATTTCTAGAAAAAATATTACTTGGCAAAGAAAAATTGCTGTAGTCAAAATTCTACATGAGAAAGAAAACCTTCTTTCTAGATACTAAAAAAATATTTTTATCAAACCATTCTAGTATTACTTCATATAAACTAGGAAGTTTAAGCTCGTAAAATGTTGGCAGGAAAACATATGCGATTATTGGAAATGCTATCGTATACATCAAAGCATACCAATATATATAGGCGCCGCGAAAATAGATCTAAAATTGTGTAATTTTAATTTATTTTTTCAATTACTTCTGCTGGATAGCCCAAAAGTGATATAGCTGAAATAAAGCTCGAACAAACAGATAAGGTTACTGGTAGTATAGAAACACTAAAATATAGGGTATTTTTCGCCAAGAAGAAAAAAGTTCGGGGCCACTACACAATAGGGAGGAGGGCCACCCACGTGAAAATTTGTTCAAATTTTGTGTGTGGAAATAAACACTCTAGAGGTAAAAACATGCTGGAAGTCCGAATTTGACGTTTTCGAAGCGAAAAACGCTTCCCTGATTCAAGGAAGGCGTATTATGTATTGAAGCGAAAAATCGCAAAAATGCGATTTTTGTCTAAAAATGACGGATCGTCGTGAGAATCAGCGAAAAAACGCTTCCCTGATTCAGGAAAGGCATATTATGTATTAAAGCGAAGAGCCGCAAAAATGCAATTTATAAAAATGCAATTTTCGACCTCTATTGGGGTCAAAATGTGCGAGGAATCCGAATTTGACATTTATAAAATTCCTCGGATTCAAGAAAAGCTGTATATCGGCGCGAAAAGGCGCATCGTATTTAATAATGCACAAATTTTAAGCTCAAACTTGTTGCAATAACATAGTTAATATTATAGTGATTTAATCCAATTAACAAATGATTTCTCTAATTTTCGCGTCGATATACAGCTTTCCTTAAATTAGAAAAATTTCATAAATGTCAAATTCGGATTCCCCGCACATTTTTACCCCAAAATGGGTCGTTTTATTGCATTTTTGAGTTTTTTCGCTTCAATACACTTTTCCTGAATCAGGGAAGAGTTATTTCGCTTCAAAAATGTCAAATTCGGATTCTTCATATGTTTTTATCCCTAGAGGGATCATTTCCAGAAAAATTTTCACGTGAGTGGTCCCCTATTGCGTAGTAGCTCCAAAAGTTCCATGACATGATGCAGGAGCAAGTGGTGCAAAGCATTGCGTCATGGGTGCCGAACTTTTTTCTTTTGTCAGAAATGCCCTATAAACATGTGTAGATGTAATACTTACTTTGAGCCAATAAGCCTATCTGACTCTAAATCTTTTTTAGGTTTTGTAAATTTTGCCTTCAACACACCAATAATAGAAATAAGTATTGTAACAGTAACAAAAACAATAATATCCACAATTTTCATTACAATTTAGTAGTTAAGAAAAAATATCATTAAATAAAAATTGCGTATGTTAAAACAATGACTTTTTATAGCCTGTGATAGGCAATGAATCTTTCACATGTTTGGATCAAAAATCTCCATTAATGTGCCCAACTTTACACTAATTATTTTCTCTTTAAAATTTTGTGTTCGTCTATGTTTGCAACAAGTAAGGTAAAAATAATATATTTGTACGTGATCAATGTATTTCATAAAATATTGGTTTAAAAAATTGATTGAGACCAAAAAAGTTAGTGATTTTTTCTTAAAAAGTAATTTGCAAATTTGAAAAACTGATTATTGACCATAATTACAAAGTGAAAGAGGGTGTACTTTGTAGCCGCTTTTAATGCAATAGAGGACGTTGGTAGTCATTTTACCTAATTAGTTATTTCTTTTTATTTATTTTCCTGAATCAGGATTTGATGGCAATTTCAAATTCAAGACAAGTTTCAAAAAATCGCCAACTTCAAACGAGATTATCTCGACAACGATAACGATTCAGAATTTACTGTAAAAACAAAAAATGCTCCATTTTTCACGAATTTCCCGAATATATATAAATTGTGGCAAAATTCGCTAATCTAAAAAAGTCACCCTTTTTATACCGCCTGAATTTTGCATAAAAGTGACAAATTTATAGCCCATAAATTCTGAGCGCCTCGGAAATATGTTCAGCAAATAGAATTACGGTCAAATATGATGTTCTTAGAATTTGAATTGCTTACCATAATTTTATAAACCCAAAAAACTAGCCTCACCCTTGCTTCATCCTTTTTAGTTTTGTCCACCCCACTCTTCACCTCACCCTTTTTATGATTAACCATATAAAATATCATATTTTATTTACAAAAAATTTTTAAAATAACAGCCATATTGTAAAATCAATAATCTGCCCTAAAATCCTCCACCAACTCAAATATCCATTACACGTAAAAATGTTATAGCAAAACCGACCAGATGCTTTTTTAAAATTTTTGGAATAGTGCCAAAAAATGAAAAAATTAAGCGTCGAGGAAATAATCACAAACAAATTATTAATATTAACAAAAAACAAAGCAATAGTTGGGCCTACAAACGGCTCAACCCCGATAAGTTGCTCAATAACATCAAAAGAGGTAGAGGCTAGACGGAAAAATAAAAATTTGAATGAGATAGCGAGAAAAATTTTTTCATTATTAAATTTTTCGGTGTCATTAAAAGGATTATAGGTGTTAAGAAAACTTGAGACAGAGTATCGATAACCTTGTAATTGAACACGTTCTAGAGAAGCTGTTTGAATCTTTTTCAGAATTCGAAAAGACAGCAGAAATATTATCACATAAGGGAGAGCAGAATAAAACAATAAACTACCAAATATCCTATACAAAATTATATAAATCTTCGATTCGAGCAATATAGTTTTGTGGATGATATAGTGTTGGTGAGTGTAGTCATATTTTACAGAAGCTTCAAAAAATCTTGGAATCGAGAAAACAAAGGCACTTATGGTGACAGCTGTTAAAATGATGTAAGTTCTTTTGAGAGATGAGTTATGTGAATGAACAGCAGTTGAAAATCTTGTACATAAGGTTCGATAACGTTCTATCATTAAAGCTAACATTATGAAGACACCAGTTGATGTAGCAAAATGGCACATCATATACCTAAAAATTGATTATAGACTATAATTTTAATTTCGTTTTACAAGAAGGAAGCAAAAAGATGGAGATGATACTACTCTTACGGAAAAAATTGTGTGCGCAAATCAGTGAACAATTCCACGGGTAAAACCCGTGCCAATGCAACGTGTTAAGGATCGAGAGGCTCTGTATAGGATTCCATAAAGGTTAAAATCGAAAAATAATGAAAGACAAAAATTTTTCATGTAATTTTAAGGAGGCCTGATTTAATCACTTTTTTGATTAGCTAAAATACAAATTTCAATCAAACCAAGGACCGTCAGCGTGCATATGGGGCCACTTGCCACTTCACCACAAAGCCGACACTTGTTTTTGCATTTCGCCATGAAAAAGGATTATGGACCTGGGCTAGAAGATATGGCCAGAGCCGTAGGAGCCCTAAAATTTAGGGAGGGGAGCCCCACAGAAAATCACAATCCCCCCCCCCCTACGTTTTTTTCATATTTTTCGGCCGTCAACAACGTAACGAGGCCTTTATGATTTTTCAGCTTCCTAGGGGAGTTCTCGTACCTCAGGTGCTTCAACGTAGCTATGAACATGGGTATGGCTAGGGCTAGTGAAGGGCTAGTCCTAGGGATAGTGCTAGATCTAGAGCTGGGAATGGAGTTGGAAATGGGGTTAATGGTGGGACTAGGGAAAGGCTATGGCTGAAGTTGGATATGGAGCTTAACTGGGTTGAGGATGAGCTGGGGCTAGGGTCGAAGATAGAGCTCGGACTGAGGCTCTATAAAACGGTCCCTCAATTAATTTTAGACCTTACCAAAATGGAATGAGGTATGCATACAAGCTATTATAACAATTAAACAAAATAGGCACTGAATACATAAAAAATGATGAAATTAGCAGCACCGTATCTGTACACGTTAACCATAGAAAATAAATATAAATCCTTGGGCGTCTTCTTTTCGGAGCAATAAAACTACAAACTTTTCCTATTAGGCTATCTTTACTACCCATTTTTGCGAGCCACACAAATTGCTTTGTTAATAGAGTTACTACTCTGCTACCACCTGGCTCTTTTCCGACAACTTTTTGAACTAGTATAATAATGGTGTTTATGTTCAAAATTAGCCCGAATATTGCAATAAATAGGATTAGAGGACCGTTGATAAAACATAGCAAACGGTCAAAATAAGAGGCTTCTTGTACAACCATCAAATTTTTATATACAAATGGACTAATATATAAATGTGTCCATTTTAATCGAATAAAATTTTGAGATCTATCAGTATCTAAAATTGTTGACATGTTGTATAAATGACAAAAGTGGAAAAAATTAATATGTATAGCATCCTTTCTAGGGTTTCAGAACACGATTTTTAAGTAACACAGCAAAAACCTACGTCAGAGGTATATTCTTAAGCTCAAGAAGCCAATAAATATGACGCAATGAATATTTTCTATTAGCTGGTTTTAAGGACTATATTGAATGTCTAGGAAAAACCATTAAGATATTAAAAAATTTTTTGATAGTTCATCATATGCTCTAATAAGGAGATGGATTAACAAGCTAAGGTTTATATAAAAATGTCAAAGTTTTAAGCTTAAAGATTATTGATTTGAAAAGATTCTGTCGGCCACTTATGCTCATTTTCTGCAACTTTGTGCAAAACTTTTTTCATAAGCTTTCCTGGGGCTTAACGGTTTTATAACTTTTTTCTGCTTAAAGTGCCAGTCATATGTGTACACCCCCTCCCCAATTTCACTAATCTTAAGGGGTCCAGTATGGTCGAGTAGAAAAAATTTTTAAGGATGACCTTTCTAGGGGTAATTTTGGCACTATAACTTTCGCCGCGAATTTCGCCACAGCAACTTTCGCCACATAACTGATTTGCAATAAATATGTATATAATGACACGAACTTGGTTGTGGATAAAGTTATGTGGCGAAAGTTGCTGTGGCGAAAGTTACGTGGCGAAAGTTATGTGGCGGAAGTTGCTGTGGCGAACATGAAACGTGGCGAAAGTTATAGTGCCGTAATTTTGCTCAAAAAACACACTCAAAAAATCCAAACAAATTTCCTTGACCGTGTTTTGGGTATTTTTTGACCTCAAAACAGGTTTTGACCCTAAAGCATGGGTTTTGAGGTCAAAAAATGCCCAAAACACGGTCAAAGAAAATTTTTTTGGATTGTTAGCCAAAATTACCCCTAGAAAGGTCATTCTTAAAAAATTATTAAAAAAATTTTCTACTCGACCATACTTTGGACCCCCTTTAAATTATTTGGGGGAACGCTGGAAAAAATGGTCTAGAACACTAGTGCGAAGAGGTAAGGCGCATAAGGAAAATTAGAGTGCGAAGAGTACAATAAGTCGCGCGTGGGGGAAAACAAGGGGAAAAATTCGAAATTTAAAAAATTTCTGGCATTACACGTTTATAGTAGTAGGATAAAGAAAAATAATTAAAAAAATACAATTTATTTAAT
>JAQGBS010001071.1:0-17373 GCA_034698545.1 Acrobeloides obliquus | reverse complement strand
TTTGAATTTGTTACAAGCTCTTCGTTGTAATACACAAACTTTTTTGAATTTTTTTGCGAAAAAATCGATTTTTGCATCAATTTTTTTTATATTTTCATAAAATGAACATTGTAGAAATTTTTTATAGCTAAATGCGACGAACAAAATGACACAAAAATGATCTAATTTGAAAATTGTTTTGGGTTATTGAAACGAAAATTCTGATTCATATTTTCGTTTCAATAGCCTAAAACAATGTTCAAATTGGATAATTTTTGTATCATTTTTTCGTCTTATTTAGTCATAAAATATTGCTACAATGTTCATTTATGAAAATTGAAAAAATCGATGCAAAAATCGATTTTTCCGCAAAAAATTCAAAAAAGTTTGTGTAATTGCAACGAAGAGCTTGTAACAAATTCAAACGCAATTATCTCGACAGCTATAACGATTCTGAACATGCCGTAAAAACAAAAAATGCTCCATTTTTCATGATCTTTCCGAATATATCATTTTTTCATATGATTGTAAATTACTGGACTGGTCCTAATTTTTTAGGAACTGATAAACGGTGGCACTTATGATTTTGAAATATTTATTAAATCGAATGCTTTATCATTCTTTTCTGTTTTTTACAACTATAAACGTCAAAAATTAAAGTAGTGTGCAAAAAATAAAATATATTTACAAAAATAAATCGACAGCATAAAAAAATATGTTCAGATGGTAAATTTCAAACTAGATAAAACATAAGCATGCATTGGCTAACGCATCGGTCTATAAAAGTCTCGGGTTCAATTCCCTGTTGAAGCTTTATTTTTTTGCACTTGAAAGTTTTGTTTTTTAATTCAAAAAAATATTTTTTCTCATTCTTCCTAGTGCTGATAGGGTAAAAATATAAGAAACATGCCACAAAAAGTTTTTGCTAATTCATTTTTCGTTGGAATTTTTAAAATCTCTGACTGACAGTTCGCTACTAACCCTTGTAAGGCTATGTTCAAGCATGTCGAAACAGTTGTTGAAAAGTTGTCAAAAAATGTTTCGACTTTTCGACAACTTTTTCGACATGCTCGAACGCAGCCTAACGCTTCCTTTTGTAAAAAAATTTTGCCTGCGGCGCTAAATTCGTACAAAAAATTTTGGGTCAGAAAACATATATTTTCGATGGGGGTAGTCGGTTGCCGAAAGATGCGGTACGTTTGGCGACCTTTTTTTGGTCTCCAGGCCAAAGTTTTTTTTTCAATAACGTTTTTTACTAATCAAATTTTTTTAAAAAAGGAAAAATTTTTACGAAAATAGTCGTTTTTAATCCAAAATGCTTAAAATTCGACGATTTTTGGTCAAAAATTGATGAAAAATTGTAAAATTTTGACTAAAAATTAATAAATTTGTGAAAAGTTCGGTATGCCGTGTATCGCAAGCGGCGCTTTGCGCCTCTCACGGCATGCGGTCCGTTTCAATTTTCGCTTGCGATACGCGGTACGTTAGGATTGTCGGCGACCATTCCTCGAATAAGTATGTATGGAAAAACAAAAAAAGGTCGCCAAATTTTGGACCAAAATACCTATGTGAAAACATTGGCACGGTTATTGAGCTTCTGTGATCAGTTTAGACATATGATGCGATCCGATTCACCACACCAAAAAAAATTTTTTATAAATTTAAAGTAGAGTGTTTCTTTAAAGGGGGGGGGGGTGCAGATCTGGGTTCAATCTCGGTCGAAAAATTTTTTCTTTCGAAAAGTGACTTTTTACGGGTAATTTTATGCGGGGAATACGAGAGTGGTTGTGACACTCTAAAAATGCCATATTCGTGTTCCTCATACCCGAAAACCTAACCCTAGTGTCCTCAATTGGTCAATTTAACCTTATTTTAGTGATTTTACGATTTGGCATCCCTGTGTGGTCGTGAAGGATAGGTCAAAATCAAAATCTGACGTCAGATTCGTGTTCCCCGCATAAAATCACCCATAAAAAGTCACTTTTAAAAAGAAAAGATTTTTGACCGAGATTGACCTGCACCCCCCCCCCTTTTAAAAAAATAAACCTAAAAAATGAAAATTAATAGCCGAATAAATGATAGCTTGAATGGGGAAACCTAAAAAATTGAAATAAGAACAAAAATTAAAATTTTTTATTTAGGCTAGACTTTGGTTTCCTACTGTAGTCAATAATTTCGAAACGCGTGACTCAAAAAGATGAAGAAATATGGAAACAGCCAAATAAAGGGGCGTAAAGCATCCGGGTAGACGTGAAGCAACAGCGTGTTCTTGAGATGTGCTTGATTCCTATTGGCTGTTTTCAGATGCGTGAATACGTATAAATTCTTTGGTGTATTTAAGCGCTACGTTTGATCAATCAGCTTCAGTCGTTATCATCGCTCGGTCGGGTTGATTTCCTTTCTTATTTAGCCGTTGGTTGAGTATTGTGATTACGATCGTGTATAATGTATAGTTGTTGAACGATATTGTTACGTATGGAAACCGACAAGTATTATAAACGTAGAACCCCGGTCATCCGGGCGTCTAACGGCCTAATTGGTGTCTATCATTGCTGAGCGGGCGTGTAGGCCTGCTATGAAGCATTGGAGAACAACTTAATTGTTGTGAGACTTAATGAGTGCCTATGGACCGCCAACACCGGAACAAGAGATGAAGATTCGGGAGTACCCTAGAGGTATATTAGACAAATTGGCCGGAAATGCTGTAGCTTGGTCAACCTGGGCCGCGCCCTAGGTATGCAAATGACCGCCTACGAGTTTGCAGCATAACCGAATTCAAGCAGGAGCTTGAGCGCCATGTGTCCCCGATTCTGACCTTGCGTTCCCCTTGATCGACATGGTTTGCCTTTAATTAGGACTTTCGTCTCAGAGGGCGCGGCTTCTGATGGAAAGACATGTCGATCATTGCCGGATCACCAGTCATGGTGTGAAGGGGTGATACAGGCGCGGAAGCTATGCTCCCCGAGCATGTTATTCCGGCAAAAGGTATGGCTAAGGCTATGGCTATGAGCATGTTATTCCGGCAAAAGGTATGGCTAAGCCTTAGCTATGGCTATGGCTAAGATATACAGGCGCGGAAGCTATGCTCCCCAAACATGTCATTCCCACACGTGTACAAACCCCCCCCCCCCCCGAATTTCGGGGGGGGGGGGGTCACCCGCAACCCGCAGGCCAAAGTGGGTTTTTGCCCGCAACCCGCAGGCCAAAATGACTTTTCGCCCGCAAATTTTGCGCGTGAAAGAAATTTCCTATGATTTTTTCCAAAAATTTACTAAAAAAAGGTCGTTTTTTTTCGCCCGCAACAAGTCTAAATTTTCGGGGGGTGTTTGTACACGTGTGGTCATTCCGGCACAATAATGATGCATAGTCGTAGCGACAATGTCTAAAACGACCCGTGTATTTCAAACAACCCACATATTGTATTTCGGTAAAAAAACGGGGAAATTTCAGTTAAAAAAGGGAAAATTTCGATAAAAAACCGCAATTTTAGTATAAAATTGAGAACATATGCGATGCGATGGGGTCGAGGTGAGATGTTGCAAAGGGAATGATGTTGCAAACTTTAAACTGACCCTGCTAACTCGGTATCCAGCCCGGTACCAAACGCTCACCCACTCTCCAGTTCCAAACGACCAAGTAGTATTTGATATAAAAATGCCACAGTTTTTGTTTATTGTTTAAAAATTTAAAACGCTTTGTTCATTTTTCAATCTTTCTTAACCCATTCAATTTAGGTAAACAAGTTAAACTTGCAATTATTCAAAATGGCTGATGCAATGAATGAAGTTAACGGAATGTTAAATCAAGCTTATGAGATGGTAAGTATTTACGGCAATATTTACGGCTTTACAAAATTCTTATATTTAGGCCAACCAAAATCATGCACCCTTAGATCAAATACTTCGTCAAGATTTGGATACTACCGATCTGGAATCGATCAGTAATCCTGAAGGATTAGTTCAGGGAAACGTAATATTCCGAGCGTTGATGCATTATGTTCGGCATGCTTTACCACTAAGAGTAGCAGTGCTTCATCCAAATTTCTGTGCGCGTTTCGCTGCACAAGATGGTGACATGGATCTTATCACAAACAATCCTAGAACCAAAGAAAATCAAGCGTATTCTTATCTATATGGAGCTAGAGAAGATTTCGAAGTGGTCTTAATACCCTTCCATGTTCGGCAACCGGGTGCTTGGATTGGAGGCGAGCACTATATGATCGGAATATATGACAGACGTAATGGTGCAGGAAATGAGCGTCTTCACTTCTACAATTCGAAGCCACCGAGTCAAGGTCCAGCGATTGACCCCAATCATAGCACTGTTCTAAGACATGTACTTAACACACTCCTTCCCAATCGATCTTGCAATGGTAGAATTGGAGTACCTCGAGGTCGCTACAACCTACAAGAGGATTGCTTTTCTTGCGGTGTATTCATCTGTTATTATGCTAAGCAATACCTTACTTATGGTCGCGTTCCATATGCAGATGATTTGAACATTCAAAACGAAAGAGCGCTTATCCGAGAAGTAATGGAAGAGCAATACAATCAGCAGCATCAAGAACACGAAAAAACAAGGGAATTAAGATGATTTTTTAAAAACTCAAGAAAATTGCCTTGGTCCCCCTTGCTCGAAATTTTTAAAATTTCTAAAAATCCTAATGGGCCCCATAACGATTTTTCACCAAAAATGACCAAAATTTCCTATTTTTTCACCAAAAGGTCCAAAATTTTCCATTTTTTCTACAAAAGCCCTCCCATAATGAAAAAAAATGAAAAATTTTTCCTAATGGTCCCCCCTTATGTTTTCCCCAATTTTTTGCAAAAATTCTAATGGTCTCCAATTATGATAGTTCACCAAAAATGACCAAATTTTCACTAAAAATTTCAAAAATTTAAATTTTTTTCACCAAAAATCGTCATTTTTTGACCAAAAATTTTCATTTTCTGAGCGTTTTCAGCTCAAAAACAAGCATTTCTCAAAAAATTTTTGTGCCTATCGGCGCGAAAAAACAAGGGGGACCAAGGTGATTTTTGAAAAATCGAAAAAAACATAAGGGTCTCCCCTTATGTTTTTTCCGAAAATTTGGAAAATTTTCGAAAAAACACATAAGGGGGACCAAGGCAAATTTTTGGCTAGGTAGGACCCCCCATAAAAAATTTCTGAATACGTCACTGGGTGACCCATATAATTTTCGAAAATTTTTGAAGTTGTGCCCCCCATGAAATTTTTTCCTGGCTACGCTACTGCTCGCTCGGTTCGTAGAACCCCGTACAGACTAAAATGTTCACCTATTTCCAAGCTTTTATAGGCCAATTCCTACAAACGCTTATCGTCCCTATATTCTTCATGGAACCTCATAGTTATGTTAGTGTAACCTGTACATTTTTGTAGGGTCCCATAAAGCCATATAGTTTTCAACAGCGTTCTGTAAGACCATGTTGGGCTCTATATAGCCTTAAAAGCTTAAAGAGTCTCTTCAGAGAGCTGTGAATTACTATGGAGGCGACGGGTTTACATAAGTCCGTGCGGGGCCTTACGAGTGATGATAGGAACACAACACGGGTCAAAATAAAATGAGCTTGATGGACCAGAGAAAAACTTATGGTGTTTATGTGTAAAATATATGTACACGTAACGGATAGTATATGTACAACTAATGGAAAATATAGATAGTGTTGGATAGCATCGATAATGTAGATAGCGGGGGCGTTCTTATAACGCGTTACGTGGCTCACGCAACTGCCGCGAAGCACAACGTACTATCCGTTACGTGTACATATACAAAGTAGTCGAAATCCGTATTTATTTTGATCTTATTTTTCGGGTATAGAAAAACAACTTTTTTTAAATTTTGTTCAGCTTAAAATGACGTTCGGATATTGAATTTTTCAAATATACGGTCATGTGCAGAAGGCGTGCTCGGGTTAACTTATTTACTGGATTATGATCGTGCATGATTTTGAGCTTATTACATGCGTGAAATTTTGAACCCTTCAATTTTAAAAAAATTAATAATCCAAAACTCGACGAACTCGAAAACTGAATTTTAAAAATTGGGTGACACAATGTTGGGTATCCAGTTTTGACCGTTTTTTGATCCCAATCTACCACCATTTAGATCTGACATTGTATCAATTTTTGAGCCCGTTCTAAAAGGAACCGGGGGTAGTCGTTTTTTGGGGCGTAGTTAATTTTTGGATCTATTTTTTACAATTAAAAAGGACTATCGAAAATGACATATTTATTTTTATATTTTAGATATCCCAACTTTATTACGTATTCTAAAGCGCATTCTATTGATTTTTCAATTATGAACAACAAAGGATCATCTAAACAACTCAAGAAGGTATTAATACACGAATATTTACAATATTACCTCTAAAATAAGCCCGCGGGATTATTCATTGTCGTACGGAAGGGGGGGGGCACATGCAGTGACGTATCTGGCGGGGTCTGGAATGGGGGAGCGATCGACCAAAAAAAGCAATGATTTTTTAAGCATTGTTTCAAAACTTGGGCAAAAATCAACACTATCTTATATCCTTTAAAATTTTTTAGGAAGGGAAGGGGATCGGTAGCCCCCCCCCCCCCAATCAGCTACATCACTGGGCACTTGGCCCTCCCCCATCCGGCCTGAAGGCCGGAAAAAACATAAGCCTCCCTTATGTATTTGCGCAAAAATTTGAGAAAATTTTTTCAAAAAACATAAGGATCACTCTACATGTTGTTATGTTTCTTCACTTGTTTAGAACATAAATTACACTATAAATATCTAGATCGAACAAAAAATAAAACCTGTTTGTTAGAGTACTTCTTTATATTAAAATTTATACATTTTGATTCAAAATTTGAATTTTTTTCAAATTTTGACCAAAAATAGTCAAATTCTGAGCATTTTTGCCCTAAAAATCAAATAATTTATAGAAACTTTTATCCTACTGCGATAAAAAACGTCATTTTTTTAATCAAAATTTGATCCTGTCGTCCAAAAAAAGTCGCCAAAATTTGTGGTCGAGAACTTTTTTCGAAATAGTGTCTCTCCATCCGGACTCTTTGACATACGCCACTATTTTTTCGATCTCCTCTAAAGGAGGGGGCTTATTTTAGGAGGCGGCTTAGAGGTAATACTGTAGATGTAATACAGTATTTTAACTTATAATTCTTGTATTAAAAAAATTTGAAATCAAAACGCCACCTGTATTTAGGACTTGGTTGCAAGGCGAAGTGCAACAGTTATTTCCAAGAAGTACTCTGACAAACAGGTTTGATTTTTTGTTCGATCTAGATATTTATATATTTAGTGTACTTTGTGCTTTAAACAAGTAAAAAAACATGGACAACATGTAGATAACTTTCATCACGATCATCCATTTAAATGTCTCTATAGCGGATGTCATGAAAAAAATGTGCTAGCTAGAATGGTATCACATTTAGTAAGTATAAATTCAAAAACCCTAAGGAATCGTGAACCCCCGATAAAAACCAAAGAAAGAAATTCAATCTTTAAAAACAGTATCCATATTTTTGTTAGGCTGGACACAAGTTGTCGTACCACCGCATGAAGCCGCAAGTTATCGTACTTTTTCATTCAAAATGCATTAAAAAGTACGATTCGAGACCGCAAGTTGTCGTACTTTTTGTCGTACCACGGTACGACACCAAAGTACGACGACAACTTGCGGCCAGCCTTAGTATAATTCAGCTCCAGTAGCATAGACAGCGGGGGTCCCCGAATTTCGCCTTTTTTTATTGCAAAAATTTTTTACTGTAATGAAAAATAACATTGAACCGTTCTCCTCTTTTTTGTTTATTCTGTGAATAAACGTTAGAATTTTTAGGTGGAGAAACATAAAGATTCAAATGCCAAAAACTCAGCTCAAAAAGAACTCATTCGCATTGCGTTTGATAAAACTCCACCGAAAGCTTCAAACAGTGCTTCTCAAATAGAAACTCGACAAGCCCGTGCAATAAAAAACAATGGATCAACTGTCCAAAATTCTTCCATTGCGGATGGTAATCCTTCCATTCACTACCCAAGTTTACTTCTTAACGAGAATCGGGATTCCACCGCAGAACTGCATCAACAACAGACAACACCACATGTTCGTCGAACAATGCCTAATTCTCAAACCGTTGCTGAATCTAGGGAAAGTTTGGGGACAAGAAATGGAGAGCTTCCTCAAATAAACGACGTCATATTGGAAACCAACAACTCTTCTCGAAATGCGGAAATCAAGAATTTTATTAGACAAAAAAACATCGCAGAAATTAGGAAAGTTGCACAACAATATAGCTCGCATACCTATGAAGATGCAATAATTTCGGAAATGATTAAAAAAGAATGTAAGCAATTTAAAATTGTTTTTTTATATCATGTTAATTAAGGCTTCCAAAATCCGAAGCATGGCGAGGCGTATACATATATTTGCAATCAATATGAAAAAGGATATTGTATATTTGGGCAATTTTGTCCATGTTTTCATGGAAATAAATGGACGTATGGGTTTGAAACTGCGTTTGAAAAATTGAAGTATATAAGATTGAAAGAAGAAAAGAATTATGACGATTTTCCTCTTATTAGTAAGAATCCGTTCAAAATAATGCGTCCAGATGGTGTGCCTGAACTCAATGAAGAAGAACTAAATGATGCGCGATATTGTATTCGTTATGCAAACGAGCAAAGAAATGCTCCAAGGAACACGGTTGCGCCATCAACTGACACTTCTTCAAAGACTGGTGACTCGAATGAACGCAAGAAGAGCACAAATGGTGAATCTTTGGCTGGTGGTGAACCGACGCGTACCGAAGTTGTTGATCGATCTGCAAAGCAAGATGACCAGTATATATCTCGTACAACAACCAATCGAAGCGACGACCGCCAGCGTCAAGAAACGCATGCCTCAACAAACGATAGAAGAGAAAGCGTGCGCAATGTTTCAATACATGAACGGACAAATAGACAAGATGAGAAGGTTGGTGAAACAAGACGTATGGAAGTTTCAGATGGACGTGGACGTGCCGCGCAAATTTACAATGACAGATTACGCACTACAACAACTCGAATCGACGATAGTCAACTACGACAAAATCGGAACGGCGGGGCCGGCTCACGAAACGATAGAAACGAACGTGTACGATATTCTCCAAAAAGTGAACGTTCGAACAAACCTTATGAAACAAGTCGGCGTAAATATAGTGACGAACGTTATAAATCGCACGATGAAGTTACTGGTGAAAGATTAGTTTACGACACTGCGACAGAAGAAGAAATAGAAGAAGCAAAAAAGCGTAAGTTTTATATAACAAATATCTAATCAACCAATGTATATTGATTTTTAGGTGGAGAACCCTGTCCTACATATGCTGCCACTAATAACTGTCGTTATAGATTCCGCTGCTATAAAACTCACAATGGCAAACGTACAAGCGGTCTGGTAATGGAAATAATCCGGTATCGCGAAGAAACGAAACGTCAAACCCGTTACTAGGGCTACATTGCATGTCAAAAATGTCTAACTTTGCCTGATTTTCAATAAAATCGTGTTTTTTGAAACGATTGGTTATATTGCAACAAATTTTATGCTTCATGACCAATCGTTTCAATAAACACGATTTTATTGAAAATCAGGCAAAGTTAGATATTTTTGACGCCTTTTTGACAATTTTTTTGGCATGCTTAGGCAAATAATCGTAGCCTAGGCTAATAATCGTAATTGACAGGGCTATGTCGGAGTTGGCTCCACCATTGGAGTCGGAGTTGAAATTGTTTTCGGAGTCGGAGCTGCCAAAATGTTCGGAATTTGTCGGAGTTCCGACACAGCCCTGGTAGTTGATCTTATTTTTTAAATACTATTCAACTTCTAGCTTGAATAGACCCCAAAGGTACATGGGCCAAGCTATTGCGTTTTACGATACATAAACTTATAAAATAAAGCATATCGTTGAAATTTTTTTATTCGTAAAATTTTTATTGAAGTTAAAAAATCCCAAAATTTCAATTGAATAGTGTTTTGTTATTTTAATTTTTTTGTATTCCTTTTATACATATTTTAAGAATTTGTGATTAAATCGAATAGTTATTGCATTTTTTAATCATAAGCGAAGCCAAGATTTTTAAAGGTGGTGACACTGCCAACGAATTCTCAAATAAAAAATTTTTCTTAACAAAAAAATTTCTGAGCATTTTTCCGCAATTGCGAAAATTTTTATTAAGAGAATTTGTTAGCAATACCACTTCCTTTAACATTTATATAAAATATATATTATAGTAAAGTGCAATGAATTTGATTTGGTCTTAATTGTGAGTTGAATGGTCATTTAATTATGAAATAAAGTTTATTCGAGACTTTGTAGTTTGTGATCACGAATCAATGCATGTAACTTTAATTCTAGCTTGGTTTGGTTAGAGAGCATCAAATCCAACTGAAGTCTCGGGGAGCTTCGAACGATGTGAAACTGTTATGAAACCAAACGGTGCCTTTGAACGCCCGAGTGGTGAATACAAATAAAGATTAAAAGCTAAGATAAGCAATCTAAACTTGAGAAATCAGAATGCAGGCGTGCGAAAGACCGTTTCACGTGCACGGACATAAAAAAGGCCCGGAGCGACATAAGATCAGCCATTCGAAGACAGAAAAACTGCCAGTTCGACGATGATGTCGTCTGGTGGATTTTGTTCGGGTTTTTGATTGTTTGATCGAGTTTTTAATTGCCACTGTTTAGACGCTTCTTACTTGAATCTTACAAAACGAAGCTAGCGAATGCATTGTATTGTCTAACGATCGATCTAGTTCTGACTATTCAAAAAATTGAGTGGTTGGATTCCGAACCCCGGGACGAAACAAAGAATTTCCTTGCTCACAGAGTTGAAACGATGCACTAGTTGATTTCGACAATATTATTTAATAACTATTATAAACTTTGCATGATAAATAAATTATTTTGATGTTATTTAGTATCTTCGAGAACTTTTAGTGCACTAAGTCTACCAGAGCCTCCTGGTTACACCACCGCCTAAAAGCACATAGTTATGAAAATCAATAAAAGTCTGTTTAACCTGGAAGTGTACCACAACCACATAGATACAACCCTTTGATGGGAATTTGATAGTTAGAATAGCCTTTGAGAGGGTGTAGCCAATAAAGTTGATGAGGTGACATTATTCCATGAAAAATGTTCTTAATTTGATTATACACAAGAAAAAAACGAAAACTTACCCCACCACACATGTTAAAAACTTTTTCTAGTTCCGGAGGAGGTAAAACTTCATATCCAATAACACTCTTTGAAAAATTTGGTGCATGCACATCAATTTCGGAAAATACTAAAAAAAATCAACTAAAAACAATCAAAATACTAAAAACAATCAAGGGAAAAAAGTAACAAAAATATATACATTTATACAGGTGTCCCAAAAAACTCATTTTGCATTTTTTTAAAATAAAAATACCACCCAATAATTTCATTTCAAAATTTTTTTTAATATTCGAACAATACACAAAATGCTGTTTTTTGGGACACTCTACAAAAAAATTTTTGAGAAAAAGTTGAATTCATATATACCATGTTTTGCGTATGTATCTTTCATTTCTTGATCCCATTTACCATTTTTCAGTTCATAAGGTGTATATTGAGTAAAAATTAGCGCCACATGACTTTTTCCATCCGAAACTATCGTTCTATCAACACTTGATGGTAACACTAGTTCTATCAAAGTTCTAAAAATTAAAATATCACAAATATAGTCTGTTTCAGCCCCAAAGGGAAAAAAGTAACTTGAAGATGCAGCATTTGGTCAAAATGGTCGATTTTCTCCACCTTTCTGATGTCAAAATTGAAAAATTCGTTCCGATTCGTGTTCCCCATGTCGAAAAATCCCCTGATACCCAATTTCAGCCAATTTTACCCCCTTTAGGTCAAAAACTCGAATTTTCAAAAAGTTCTCCAAAAGTGCCAATCTTTGTCCAAAAACCGGGAAAAATCTGGAGTGATTGCAAAGAATTGCGATTAACTTTTTACTGAAGCGAAAACTTACCATAGTTTTCTTATAGAAGTTGTAGTGGAGATTCTCAGCTTCCTCATGAGTCATCAACGATTCAATTTTTACGAGGATCTATGCCTCTTATAAAATATATAACACATACCATAAATAATATAACAATTTTTCATAGAATAGGCTAGCGGAAACGTTTTAGACTCTAATTTTGGTGCCATATTACAGTTTTTGCTTTAGAATTATTTTCTCATATGGGTCATAAAAGGTCATCTCGTTTTAAATATAAATTTCTATATTTGAATGGATGAATTTGTGTTTTTAGTTAAAAACGGTAAAAAGGTATGTATAAAAAATATGTTCCATACTATCAAAAATGATCGAAACACTCGAAAATCACATTGATCCTAATTCTCCATATCAAAATCAAGAGTTTAGATCGAAAAACTCAATAGCTTTAAAAATGACCGTGACCGTAATTTTTTAGAGAACCCGGTTCCACCCATTATCATGAACATCCCTAGTCCCGGACCTATTTCCGGACTCTGGTGACACATACCCGAAAACGTGAATTGGTAACCTCTAATATATCACCAACTTCATGAGGCTATAGTTCGGCCAAAACCCTTGAAACATATACCAAAATGGCCATAAATGTTATTAACTAGTCTAAAACAAATAAAAAAAGTTGTTTTGAGCAAAATCCAAGACCCTTCAAAAAATGTTGCCAAGGCAATTCCATTTTCTCACGAAGTCTGATTTAATTGTATACCTAATATTATGATCTTTCATATGTCATAAGAATTTTGGGTATGTTTTCTGAGTTTTTTTGAATAAATTTATTAAATAATTTTAATAAATCTTATATGGTATGTCAAAAATTTCTCAATGAAAAATACATCATATCTTTCAGGGCAGAAAGACCCGGATCTTTTTTTAAATTTGCATGTTTTACTTTTTGGACGAAGTCCAAAGCTTTATAAAGTTGGCTAACAAGGAACCCTGAGGGGGCGTTCAAGCATGTCAAAAAAGTTGTGGAAAACTTTTCGACAACTTTTTTTGACATGCTTGAACGCACCCTCATCAATTGAAAATTTTTTCGAAAGCTATGGGTGTGCATGTACAACAATGTCGTTGATCTGAAATTTTTTTTTGGTGATTTACTCCCCCCCCTCCAAAAAAGGTGGTAAACCACCAAAAGGTTGATTACGTAATATCTGGATAACTCCTAAGCATGTGATTAATGTTAAAAATGTAGAGTCACATGGTTATGCTTTATTGAAAACATTCAAATAAATACCGTTGTTGTCAATAATACTGCAAGTTAATGGCTTTTATTAATTTGTACATAACAACCTATGAAAAACATGTTAATAGTACGCCAAAGTTCGTCAACCATCTCGACCTTTAATAATATTTGTTGAGTGTATATATGAGTTCATTGTTTTCACTAGATAGCTTGGTTAAAAAGGATGAAATTGGAGAATGCAATTTGACTGTAGCTTTTGGCGGAAGTTATCTATATTCTTTCAATGGGTCATACATAACTGGTTATCATTATGATTTTTGTCATACAATGGTAGCTAGTGAAGATTGGTTAAGGTTAGGCAAAGAAAGTAACAACGTTAGGGGGGTCATTCACATATCACATGATCAAATTTTTAACATTTTTAGACCCTACCCCTCCGTGATCAAACATGATAACGGGCTTACCCTCCTCCCATCGTATCATGATCAGAAGGGGAGATTGCTCCTCGCTACGTGCCTGATCACGTGATCAATGGCCTGACCCTCCCACCGTGATCATTTCAGCTATCCCCACCCCTCCCCCTCAACCTGATCACGTGATATGTGAACGACCCCTTATTTTTTTAGTTACACTCTACCACACCTGATGATGATCCCAGTCATTCTTCTTATACTTTTTACGTTTATCGGAGAAGACATGGAAGACTTCAAATGGTTCATCTTCCACACCGCTTTTCTCAACCTAATTCTAGGCATTTGTAGAGAAATCACGTATTTTATAGATTTCCAAATATTGTACATCTTGATTGACTTTTCTATCACTTTAGGTAAGAACTCATTCTTTCCCTTAGCTTTTACTCGATTTTTAAGTCTATATTTTCCACGTCTATACGAAAGATTTTTCAATAAAACATACATATTCATCTGGCTTTTTTTCTACGATTTTTTCATCACTGTCATCGAATATCTATATATAGAATATCTATTTAATGACATAAATCCAACTGCATACTTATGTTATACTTCATTATATTTTTTCTTACTGTTTTCTACAATTTTCTGCTCGATCTTGATTGTTTTGAAAATCAGAAAATTTAAAAGACTGATCTCAGATCAACAACATTTGAGAACATATTCAGATTTAAACAAGGCTGCTTTCTTTTGCACATTTCAAGCTTGTATCAGTTCAATCATTTTATTCAACTTTCTATTCTCGCAGATATATATAAATTATTTGTCAGTCAATGCAACTTTATTTCATCTATTTTTTGTTTATTATATGTTGTTGATTCCCCTGCATTATGGGTTATATTATTTCTTTGTTATAGTGGATTCGTTTATGACACTGTTCATCTTGAGATCTTATAGAAGAACCTTGATGAAAATTATAGAAAAAATGATGATATGTCTTCAAGCAAGAGCTATTAAGGAAATGGCATCGGACATCAAAGACTATATAAAGAGAACCGTGTTGGTGGTATGTAATGAGAACATTGTTGGTGGTAATAGAATACGGGCATTATCGATAGTTTCGGCTAGAGAGATCCAAATTTTTTAAAAATTGAGGATACTACAGCTTTTCGATGCGAGAAATCTGAATTCGAAGTTATTTTTTTTTAATGAGCTCTGGAAGTCAAACCCCTTTAAGCTGACTCCCTCCCGAGGGGGGTCAGCTTAAAGGGGTTTGACTGTAGATTTGTAATTTAGCTTTAAACCATAAAAAAGGGAGAAAAGAATTGGTTGTTGAACTCAAACTTTATTCTGATTTTTACGAAATACAATAGCCCTCAATAATTCGTACAGTAGTAAATGAGTAAATGTTTTTTTAAAATAAATTATTTTGATGTTATTTAGTATCTTCGAGAACTTTTAGTGCACTAAGTCTACCAGGACCTCCGGTTACACCACCGCCTAAAAACATAGAGTGATGAAAATCAATAGAAGTCTGTTCAACCTGGATGTGTACCACAACCACATAGATACAGCCCTTTGATGGGAGTTTGATAGTTAGAATAGCCTTTGAGTGGGCGTAGCCAATAAAGTTGATGAGGTGACATTACTCCATGGAAAATGTTCTTAATTTGTTTTTGTTTATACACGAGAAAAAAACGAAAACTTACCCCACCACTCATGTTAAAAACTTTTTCTAGTTCTGGTGGAGGTAAGACTTCATATCCAATAACACTTTTTGAAAAATTTGGTGCATGCACATCAATTTCGGAAAATACTAAAAAAAATCAATATAAAAATTTATACAGGGTGTCCCAAAAAACTCATTTTGCATTTTTTAAATTTTTGATAAAAACACACCCAATAATTTCATTTCAAAATTTTTTAAAATATTCGAACAATACAAAATGCTGTTTTTTGGGACACTTTGTAAAACTTTTTTTGAGAAAAAGTTGAATTCATATATACCATTTTTTGCATATGTATCTTTCATTTCTTGGTCCCATTTACCATTTTTCAGTTCATAAGGTGTATATTGAGTAAAAATTAGCGCCACATGACTTTTTTCATCCGGAACTATCGTTCTATCAACACTTGATGGTAACACTAGTTCTATCAAAGTTCTAAAAATTAAAATATCACAAATATAGTCTGTTTCAGCCTCAAAGGAAAAAAAGTGCGCGCCAAAATTAAATTCCGAAGTCAGCATCCCGTCAGATCTGGTAAGTTAAGCAAACGTTGGACCAGCACATGCCGAGTTTGAATCTTGTCCCGATCAAAATTTTTTGTCCAAAATAAAAAGTTGTTATTTAGAACGTGAATAACAACTTTTTGTTTTGGGCAAAAAATTTTTGACTGAAACGGATTCAAACTTGGCACGTGCTGGCCTAAAGTTTCTTAACTTGCCAGATCGGACGAGATGCTAACTTTTGGATTTTAAGTTTTGGCCCATACTTTTTTATCATGGGCTGATTGAACTATATTTTTAATACCTTTTTGAAAAATTCCCTCCTTTAAAATCTTCATATGCTTGTTGAATAACTTCCATACTTTCACAATTTATATGAATATTGGCTTGATGATGAGGCATTGGATTGTTTCCAATATTTGGTCGACATGTAAAATTTGGGAGCTCTTTTAGTGCAACTAAAATTTTTTTAGTACAACAAAAATCTGTCAAAAAAATTTTTCTTACCGTTAATTTTTGTGACAGGGGTTGAGGTGAAATCCGTGGTGTTGACTTGTTTTAAAAAATCGGCGTTCAAATGGTTCTAAAAAGAGGGTTGTTTTTGGCTTATTATTACTAAATCTTACTGGTGATAATAAGTCCAAAAATGTGATTTTTGGGGTTGCGTTAGATAAAACGGTATCAGCAAGGATTTCTTTTCCGGACGAAAGCTTGACTCCTCGAGAATGTCCATTTTCAACCAAAATTTCGGAAACTTCCTAAAAGTTAAAATTTAAGAGATGTTTAATAAAGAATCTTTTCGCTTTTTTGACAAAAATTTGTGACGTTCATCAAGTTGACATAAATAAAATTCGTCGTGGAAAAATTCCTAGACTTCCAAAAAAAGAATAGGATTGATCGTTTCGTGTCAATTTTATGAACGTCAAATTTGTTTCCAAAAAAAGCAAAAAAGGGTCTTTTTGAACACACAGTTTAAAATTTAGGTCAAGCTAAAAGAAAATCATGCACCCCAACTAACTTTTCAAAACCTTACACTTTCAGTAAAAAGTTCCGCTCCAAAACTTTTAGCAGCACTTGCTATTGCGTTAGAAACACTACCCATACCACCATAGACTATACCCCAGACTCCAGGGGTTTCAGAAACACTTCCAATAACATGATGAAGCAGAACATAGCTGGAAATGAACAATTTAAAAAAATTTATAATGTGGGTCAATAAATTGGATTTTTTACTTTTTTCAAAATTTTTTTAAAAGGGCGACATTTCAGGCGAGAGAGAAAAAATTTTTCTCATAAAAATTTTCTGAGGATTTTTGTTCAGTCGCTAAAAAATTACTTCTCACCCGCTAGAAATATATACCCTCGCTTATAGAATATACATTTCTGACTTAAAATTACCCCTATTAACATTATTAGAGATAAAAAATTTTTTCAAAATTTTCAAAAACATCAAAAATCACATTTTTTTGCTGCCCACCCTGTAAAATCTTACCCAGTTCCATCATTATAT
>JAQGBS010001070.1:0-17375 GCA_034698545.1 Acrobeloides obliquus | reverse complement strand
AAAAAAATATTTGCGCAAAAAAAAATATTTTTTGCGCGAAAAAAAAAGTTTTTTTGCGCAAAAAAAAATACCAACCATTGCAATCGATTGCTCGCATAGAAAAATCCACCTATAGGGTTATTTTGATGAAAATTTAAAAAACTTTAAAAAATTGAAAAAATCGCAAAAGTGCTTTTTTGGGATCTTTTATTAGGTGCGGAAATAAGTTTCTGGAATTTTATTGTTTCGGAAATAACAAATTTTTATTTGACTCCAAAACATAAAAAAACAACAAAACTTATTCAATAAAGAAAAAAACATATTCTATAATCTATAATTTTTTCTCAAATTTCTGGCAGTTTTTCAAATTCTCGTCGAGAAAAAAATTATAGATTATAATGGAGAGTACTTTGTTGAATAAATTTTGTTGTTTTTTATGTTTTGAAGTCGAATAAAAATTTGTTGTTTCCGAAACAATAAAATTCCAGAAATTATTTCCGCTCCTAATACATTACTTATTTTTAGCAAGGATTTGAAAGTGTGCATGAATTTGTAGAAGTTTATCGTAGATGCCATACGTCGATAGATGCGATAGAGAGGGACTGTAAATTTATGGTTAGTATCGAAATTTTTTATATCTACGAGTTTTTCAATATACAGGTAAAAAAGTTTGCATTATAATCACAGTCCTTGAAAACTCAACATTTTTCTATTCTTTCAAATAAAAAATATTGATGAAACTTTTTTAGATACCTTTAGAAGAATTTGGCAAACTTGTTCATAATCAACTTCAAGATTTTAAACTAATCAAAAATTCCGAAGAAGATTTAAGTATATTACAACCATGTAGGAGTCAAGAGAAACCGATAATTGTTGTAACTTATCAAAAAGAAGAAAAATTTTATGAGACAAACCATAAACTCAAAGGAAAAATACTCATAGCCTTTTCTTGATATTTCTATGTGATATTAATTGTCTTTCATGTAATAAATTTTAAATACAATAAAAAGATTCAGAAAATTAGATGAGGCCCGAACCAGGGCTGATAAAAGACTTCAATTATTACGGCGCGAGCCTACAAAGGCCGTAATACTCGCGGCCTCGCTCTGCCTATATTTAGGGGCATTAAACATCGCTGCCCAGACTCCCCTGATTCTAATCTGGCTTATCGCATCCCTGTCTAGGACACAATGCATCGCAGTTTTTTGGCAAAAAATTAGCGGTAGCTCGAAAATTTAAAAACGAGTCGAGAACACAAAATTAGCTGAAGAGCTTTTAAGAAAAAGCAAAAACTTATGGTCGACGGCGGCGATTCAACCAGAGCCATACATATCAAATCGCCTATATATGAAAAAATATTATCAGGAAAATAATCTACGACCAAAAATAGGCTTATGAAAAAATTTTCATGAAAATCGGAAAACTTTAATTTCCGGCTAGGATTCGAATCCTCGACCTATAATTAAAATCCGATCACACTAACCACTCGGCCATATGATTCTATAGCATTGTGTACAATATATACCTCATTTTACTCGTCTCGTTGAGCTAAGTCTAATTTTACTCGTCTCGTTGAGCTGAATGCCCCTAAATATAGCTGAGTCTAATGGCATTATCCGTTTTTAAAATTTTGAGTTTCCGCCAACTTTTGCCCAAAAAACTGCTCTGAATGTTCCTGTGTTCCATGGATCCAAGACTCAGGACTTGGCAGGGACCCAGAGGGCCAACTAAAAATAGGCATCGGATCAACTGGATACTTACCCAGGCCTTTGCGACTTAGGTCTCTAGATCCATTGGGTCAGGACAAATCTATATTTTAGCCTCTGGAGCATACAAAGACAAATGAAATTATCCTCTCTCCAAATAACAGTATTGGCGAACAATGAGTACCAATTCGTATTTACAGGTACTTTGGAAAACTAAAATTGAACAAAATGTTCCATTTTTCTAAAATCACACTACAAACTATATGCTCATTGACCATCTAAATAAACCGATCAGCAACATGTTGTTTTATTGAGTGTTCTATAAGTTTACTTGTCTAGCAAATAATTTGAAAATTTTCTATTTTCTAGGATTTTCACAAATCGATATTATTTAAATTTTTCTGCTTTTTATTAATAAAAATGCCTATAAAGTGGGCTCCTTTACATGAGCCATTAGAAAGACGACTTCAAACCTTAGCTGTAGTGTCATATGTTTTTTATTGCTTAGGCAGTTCGACTTTATGTATGATATTTATTATATATACGCTGTTTTATACTAGATTTTGGTATAGTTTTATTTTTAGAAGCACTATAGCTTCAAAGAACTACTTCCTGTTCCTGATGTTTAGACTCAGAAAATGGTGAAGCAGGACCCATTTGGGTCCTAATCCCATGGGTCTTAGACCCTGGGGCTAAGCGCGCACCTCGGAAAGTGGAAAATAGAAATCAAAAGTACATTCAAAATTCGCATATTTCCTTCTTACTTTCCACTTTCGAGATGCGTAATTGACTTCTTGGTCCTGAACCCATGGGTCCGGGGCAGTGGCGTAATTAAGGAGAGAGGGGTCCCCCATTCATGGAAAAATTGTAAATTTTTCCCCTTGGTCTCTCCTTATGGTTTTGTTCAAAATTTTCCATTTTTTCAACAAAAATTCTATTTTTTGAGCATTTTTAGCTTAAAAACAAGCATGTTTTCAAAAAAATTTGCGCCTTTTTTGCTTAAAATATAAGATTTTAACACAAAATTTTTTCGAAAAACATGTACATCCTCTCCATCTACCGACTGAAAAATGGTCCGGGGTCCCTTTGGTCCTGGTGTCTCAAAAAAAGTGAGTCCCTTCAAGAGTCTGCTCATGCCCCATCTCACTTTTCTATTCGAACTTCTATCTACCTTCGACCAAGGGTGGTGATTAAGAGACCTCATCATTTTCTGTCTTTATTCTACCACACTCTCGTCCTCCCCACTAAAAATACAAATCCCTCTATTTTGTTTGTAAAAATGAACTCTAACTATTATAGGTGGACTGTAGCGATATACTTAGCATGGTTGGTATATGACAGAAAGACACCTTCAAGGGGCGGTAGACGTATGAAATTTTGGCGGAATGGAACTTTTTGGAGATATTTTGCTAATTATTTTCCGATAAATCTGGTCAGAACAAACGAGTTATCACCAGAAAATAATTATATTATTGGGTAAAAATAAATTTTATCTTTTTTCTCCCATTCCCTAACTAGAGCTTAGGGAATGTACAAAAAGAGCTAAGTATCAGAATTAGACAAATTTTTTGAAGTGAACCCCATCCTACATTTGGTGGTACTTCTTTACATCAAAATTGAAAAATTAGGTTGACATCGTTTTTCGCATACTCACCTCCCTCCAGTTTGAAATAGTTTTACAAAATTGAATATTAATCCCGTTCATTAAATAAAGGAAGAAAAGAGGAAGCGTTGGGACATCTGGGGCATGGACCCCTTTCCCGAAATGAAAAATTTTTCATATTGGTTTTTGAAATTTTTTCAAAAATCATAATGGTCACCTGTTTATTGATTTTTCATCAAAAATGATCAAAATTTCCCATTTTTTCAACAAAATTGTCCAAATTTTGTCATTTTTTACCAAAAATTTGATTTTCAGAAAATTTATGAAACAATATAAGAGGACCCTTATGATTTTTCCTAATTTTGACGTTATAAATGTGTCACACCAATAGTATGACTGAGTCAGAATACGGCCTGTGTCAGCTAGTGGTGGGCCTAATACGTGTTACTCAGACTAATTCGTTTTATGCGAATTTCAAGAGGACTATATAAAGACGCGGATGAACTGCTCGGAAGCACTGCTCGAAGCGCCACTTGGGACACTCGGAACGCAAGACCGAAGACGCTTGGTCTCTAGTTTATTTTTGGAAAACATAAAAAAACATAAGGGGAGACCCTTATGATTTTTGGATCTGGGTCCTCCCCAAAGTTTCGGAACTCCTACCGTCCTGTTCCCCTTAGAGGGGTAATTACTCACTCTTTTTTATTTTCATGCCAAATACATAATATTTAGATCTCATCCCCATGGAATCCTCAGTACCGGCGCTTTTTGCAACTTCTGCACCGAAGCCACCGGTTTCTCTCAAAAATTCCCCGGCATCAAACCATTTATATGTACCCTAAATGGCCTCTTTTGGATACCCATTATAAGAGAATTCAACCTCTTTAGTGGGACTATATCTTCCGGAAAAGAATCTATAGAATATGTTTTGAACAATTCAAATGGCAATGCAATTGCCATAGTGATTGGAGGAGCTGAAGAAGCTTTGGAGTCGCATCCGGATAAATATAATCTGAAATTAAGTGGGAGAAATGGGTTTGTGAAGTTGGCTTTGAAACATGGTGCTCATTTAGTGCCGATGTATAATTTTGGAGAGAACAAGATATGGGAACAGGTAGTGGAAATTTTTTAAGAAAAGGGAAAGAGGATAGATGTATTAAGATTTTTGAGGGGATCAAAAATTGTCTCACCGACTCTTCTTTTGAGCTCGGATTCGTGTTTTTCGCTCTAAAAATACCATATATACATTGAAATTGGAAGTTCAAAAAATATTGGATGAGCTAAAAAATCGATTTTTCAAAGCCAAACTCCATGGAGTTGTATACCTTTTATACTAGAGGGGTTTTAATCGAAAAAAAATCGATTTTTTAGCGCATCCAATATTTTTTGAACTTCCATTTCAGCGTATGTATGGTGTTTTCAAAGCGAAAAACACGAAAGGTCAATTTCCAGCTATGAAATTCTCCAGGGATACTTTTCCCTTACAGAACCCCAAAAATACCCAAAAATCGTTTGGACCCTTTTTCTAAGGCTATTTTCTCGAGATTAAAAGCTTTTTTGATGCAATTTTTTCACTACTATGTTTTTAATAGCTTAGAATTTTGAAATGTTTTTGGAGTGATTTTTATATGAACTTATCGAGATTCGAAAATGGGCGACCATTCCTATGCATAAGAACCATGAAAAAATACCTCTAAAAAAATTAAGTTTAAGGCGTGAGCAAAAAACGGCCATACATACACGTTGCTGGGATCGAGCTCTCGCAAACAAAACAAGAATTAAAGGGGAGTGCATTTTTGCATTTAGGAGAAAAATTTTTCGTAAAAATGACCCTATTGGGGGTAATTTCATGCGAGAAATCGATTGCGCGCACTCCCAAATTGTGAAAATTTAATTAATAGCAAACGAACGAGGAATCTGCTTGTATCTTTCATTTTATTCTAGCTTTTTCTATAGTCACTGGAGTGGTATCTAGGTAAGAATCCAAATGGGTACTTTGACTTCAGAGCCCTCTACAATCATTTACATTGTATATGGGGTATATTCGTGCATTACTAGTCATGCCTAACAATAATACACAAAATTTATTAATACATATCGGCCGCCGTGATATTAAATATCATCTTTCAGGTCCGTAACGAAAGAGGAACTAATCTTCGAGCATTTCAAGAAAAATTTAAACAACTTTTTATATTCAGCCCACCACTTTTCTTTGGCCGTGGCATATTTCAATATTCTTTTGGACTAATTCCATTTAGAGCTCCAATAACTAGCGTTGGTAAGAAATTTTTCATATGTACAGGGTGATTAAAAAAGTGGCACTTTTTTTACATGAATTGGGACCCGAAATTTTTTTTCCTAAAATTTTTTCCTTGATAGGTAATTTCATGCGGAGAATAGATTGCGCGATTCACAAAGCACGATAAAGCTTCCCAGACCCAGGAAAAATTATGCGAAAATGTCTATTTTCGTTTCAAAAACCAAGTTTTTTCCTTGAATTAGGGTCAAGAAAGAATTTTCGCTTCGGAAATGCGCGCAATTGATTTGCCGCATAAAATCACCCCTAAAGAGATAACGTTTGAAAAATAAATATCGAGTAGCAATTCATATAAAAATCACACAAATTGCCACTTTTTGAATCACCCTATAATATATAATTTTTAAAATTGAATTTAAGTCGGAAAACCTATTAAAGTAAAACAAAATCTATTGCCCACCGAAGAAGATATCGAAAAATTGCATGATGAATATTGCAAACAACTGATTAAATTATTTGATGAGCATAAAATAGAATATGGGATCTCAAAAAATGCAAAATTGAATATTTATTAATTTTGATTTATTTTGTGCCATTTTGAGCCAAAAATACTGTTTGTTGTTGAATATCCGGATAAAAAAACCAATAAAAACAGGCGCATGCATAATTTAACATCACCTGATGTGATAAAATCTTATTTAAGTCCATACAATTCAAGGAAGCAAAACATAGTCTATTTTTGTTAAGAGACATAAAACTTTTAGTCATTATTATTTTTGGCTCGATTTTAACCTTTGCTCTTGTAGATTGTCTTATTCTTTTTATTTGAATAAAAAAAGGAATGACATTTCGCGCTAAGAAAAAACTTATCACCCAGGGTGCAGCGCAAGCGGCGCAAAATTTATCTTGAATAAGGAGGGTTTGATTCTCGGAGGTCAAATTTTGTTTTTATTGAATCTCACAAAGAATAGATCCTAAAAAAATCCGACAAATTTTGTCTATAATGAAGCTTATAAACTTCATCTCGAAAAGTAAAAAAGGCTCGAATTTTGGGGAATACTATTTTTTCATTAGTTCTTAGTCCTCAGTAATTATCAAAAAAATTTTGGAAATAGGCATCAAAATTTTTGTAACACCTAGGATCTATTCCTTGTCAGGTTCGAGTCCACTGACGGCAATTTATTTTTATAATCTATGTAATTGATTAAAATTTTTGTATATGGCGAGGAACAATGATATTATTTTTTCATAAAAACTTTAAGGTTTGAACAAAATGCCACAAACATCAAAATTTGCATAAAAATTTAAAAAATTAATATTTCTTAAAGATTTTATGAAAAAATAATAACACTATCTTGTTCCTCGCATAAAAATACCCAAATGCAACTTTTTTATCGATTATTGATATTATAAAAATAAATCGCCGTGGATCTGACTTGTGAGACATCGGGGTCAATCCAGATGATGAGCGCGCCTTGGATCACTTTGCATGCGGAATTTTTTTATGAGTGGGAATGGACTATACAACTTTTTGGATTCGATAAAAACAAAATTTCGACAACCGAGGATCGATCCAATGGCGTAGGCAACAGTAGTGGGACGTAATCATTCCGTAATGAAGTCTCATATTTTTTCCTAATGCAGAATTTTTTTTTTAAATTTTATAAAAAGTTGTCCCATAAATAGACGAATCTTTAAAAAAAGTTCGAAAAAAAAGTTTTTGAAATTCTATGTTAGAAAAAAAGATGTCTATAGGAGGTTGTCTATGCGAGAAATCGATTGCGCATATTGCCGAATTTTGAAAGTGCTTGCCTGATCCTGAATTAGCTTAGTTTTGCTTCAATTCACATGCCTCTTCTTTGAATCAGGGTATGTGAAGCGTTTTCAAAGTTCGGAAACGATTCCTTGCATAGAAAACCATCCTATAAGGTTATATTGATGAAAATTAAAAAACTTGAACATTTTTGAAAAATTGTGCCAAAATCGCCAAAAGTGCTGTTTTTGGGCCACCCTGTAAAATAGACAATACCCTATTCTTCTAACCCAATCTACAAATTTTTTATCAATAAACAATAAAATAACGTTTACCGCAATTATTGTAATATTTTTCCAAAATTACCCACCAAAATCGTTCTAAGTGTTCAATAAATCATTTGCTATAAAAAGAGCTACTGATCGCCTAAATATCTAGTTTTTATAATCATTTTAAATTACTCTTTTCTGACATATTGGTTTTAAAAATTTTGCCTTTCTTTGTTTGTCAAATTTCAAAAAAATTCATTTTGAGAAAATTTAAATTTAAAAAATTGAGGGGAAAATTGAAAATTTTTTCTTTTTAAAAGAAATAAAAAAAAATAAAATTTTTACAATTAATTTTTTTATTCATAAGAGTCATTCACATATTACGTCGTCCTTTTCGGAAAGTTGAAAATGCTCTAACTTTTTATTCTTGAAGGAATTTCGAAAATTTTTCTTTACAGACTCCCCTAGACCATATCTCATTTTAGAGGGTCTGCAAAGAAAAGTTTTCTAAATTCTTTCAAGAATAAAAAGTAAGAGCGTTTTCAACCGTCTGAAAATGACGATATAATTATGATTTTTGGTGAATACTTGCAAAAATTTGGGCATTTTTGGTGAAAGATGGCCTATTTTAATGAAAAATTGAAAATTTTGGTAAAAAATCATAATGAATGATTATTACGTTTTTAAACAAATTTTCCATAAATAGGTAAAAACATAAGGGAGAACAAGGGGAAAATTTTTTATTTTTCCAGCTAAAGGGAGCGCCCTAAGGTAGCTAAGGCCCTCAGGCGTGGAATCTTAATTATTTGGTTATGACGGTTTGTTTCTTCGTAACTTTTTTGTCATTTTATTACGTATTGGAGTGTTTCAACAAATAATTTGCACGATTAATTATTTGTTTAAATTACGAAATTTTTATACAATAACGAATTACGAAAGTTTTTGATTACAAAAAATTACGATTACGAAATTACGAAAAAAATTGATTAAGGAACATCCCTGATCCTAATTTAAAATTTTTATTACACCATAATGCAGTGGATAAAGAAGCCGAGAGATCTTACAAATTAAGCAACTTGAGACAGTCAGATTCGATCCCGTTAGGATAAAACTTTTGATTTCCTACGAGGTCAAATTTATTTGTATCAAATTTTTTTAAGTTTCTCAGATTTTGATGAATGTTTGTTATGTTGCGTATATTAACATGCTATAAAAATTGTTTCCTTCCGAAATATCATGTCCTGCAAAAATAGCAATTAAATGGTCATTTTTATTCACTTTCCACTTAAGCAAATTGGTCACTGAGCCATAAGCAGGCTTGACTTAGTGACTAAGCAATCAGGCTATCATTTTTTTAGCTCAAGCATAATCTTCAGAGCCGAATTTTTTTACTATTGTTTTAGCATTTCAACCCGTAACTCGGGGTGACGTGCCTTTTAGTTTCTATTAACGAGTTAGCATGAGCCTCAAAAACAATGTTTACGGCATATAAATTTTACACAAAAAAAGTTTTCGATTTTAATTTTGCCACCCAATTTGTTAACTTTTTTATTTTATTTTTATAATAAATATATAATACAAACAAGAAGAAAAAAGAAAAAATTTTCAGAATTAAAGTTTTCTATTGAATAAAGATGACAACATTCATAAAATTTACAGCTTTATAAAATTTATTTCTGTAAAATTTTATTCACAACCACACTTTTATTGCGCATCTTTTTATCGTTTAAAAGTTTCTTTGAAAATATTTAAGACTATTGTATAAACGTCGTTTATAATAACGAGCATAGGCCGGCCTATTTACTTTACTAATACTAATACTAATCTGACTATAAATTTCTCTGTAACTCTAACTGTAAATTTCTCTGGGACTCTGATTGTAAGTTTCTTTGAGACTCTGGATATAAGCTTCTCTGTGTTTTGGGTTATTACATAGATTGTGCAGATGGAGCTCGGCTCGATAAAATTACATAAAGTGACAGATTTGCAGCTTATGACTAGGGTTCGAATCCCGCTTCGATTTTCAAGTTGACAAAATTCTATGAAACTTCTTGCATAATCTCTACAACACTTGAAGCCGAGACCATTACCACTGAAAAGGAGCCGCAAGTTCTGACACCCTCAGAAGACCCTCAATTTTCCTTTTAAAAATATTATTTGTTATAAAAAATATTTAAAATTTCGATTTAAACAAAAATGCATTTAATCATGACTAAATTTTGTAGAATTCAAATAATTAGACTTCATGGCTCAATTGGTATCGTCGTTGACATTATCCGGACCAGTCGGCTTATGACTAGGGTTCTAATATTTTTTGTACAATATTATAATGGATTTTTTGTCAACTTTTTACCTCGATATCTCGTGATATGAAGATTGATGTATGAAATCATATACATATTCTTAATATACTATTTTTTCCCGATTTTTTGAGATAGGTCTCATAAAATTCTGAGTGTGTCAGAACTTGCGGTTCCCTTGTGAGTCATTTTAGTCATTCTAATAAAATTGTAGAATTTGCTTATTATTTCACATGTTTTTTACACAATAAAAATATAAATCATTTTTTCATTATTTTTGTAAGTAAGTAAAATTGGCTATGCTCTTTCAGAATCCGCGAAAATTTTTGAAAAATTCGATTAAGAGTGAGATGAAAATTTTTATCGGCAAAATAGTATCAAAAAACACGTTTTTCATTATATTTTGTAAAAAAATCAATTTTTTAACCCCCTAAATAAATTTTCTTCGGATAAAGCGGAATGTCAGTCCTTTACATTCGTATCCAAGCCACTTTTTAAAAAGTAATTATCAAATTTCATATGTGTAATTTTTTAAAGCTGTTACAGAAACAAGCAAAACCAAAACTCAAAAAACTGATATTTTAAATTTTTTTCATAGGGAATTAAGAGATAACTCCCACAAGTTATTTATTATTTTAAAATCCATACTTATACAAAATTTATGCGTTTAAATTTTTTTTCGAAAAAAATTTTCTGTAAAAAATTAACCCCCTAAAACCACTTAGGGTGTGATACAACAGTGGTATAAAAATCAAATGATACGCAGCCCCGAGGGGTTGCGTGAAATTTTGACCTTTCGGGATTGAACTCTTTCCGTTCAAGATGAATTTTGTCGCCATTGTTCCTACCCCATGGATGATCTATTTTTTTCTCTGACAAGAGAAAATCCCCAATTGTAAGTCTGAAGTTTATATCAAAAACATGTTTAAACGATAGAGCATAGTCGATTGTTTTGTACAAATGACAAAAATATCGGTAACCGAGCTCATCTACAGGGGTAGCAGAGGCTCCAAAATCCAAAAGTTGCGTCATTTTCAAGCAAAAACCACATGATCAAAATCGATGAAAATCGGCTTCTTTCAATGAAAAATTGACATATTTTACCGTTTTTGATTATGGCGGACAATTTTCGATCATTTTTGGAAAAAATTGGAAATTTTTTCGAAAATCGATTTTCGGACACCCTATCCCCCTAGCCATGGGTTGAGGTTCGAAAAATCGATTTTCAAAAAAATTTTCAATTTTTTCTAAAAATGATCGGAAATTGTCCGCCATAATCAAAAACGGTAAAATATGTCAATTTTTCATTGAAAGAGGCCGATTTTCATCGATTTTGATCATGTGGTTTTTGCTTGAAAATGACGTTTTCATGCAATTTTTGGACTTTGAAGCCTCCGCTACCCCCGTAGATGAGCTCGGTTGCCGATAATTTTGTCATTTTTACAAAACAATCGACTACATTCTATCGTTTAAACATGTTTTTGATATAGACTTCAGACTTACAATTGGGAACCTTCCCTTGTGAGCAGGAAATGCCCTATAATTACTTTCACAATTCGCAGTTTGAACGCAAAAACTGTAATAATTTTTGTTGTTCGCCCAACCCAGATAATTGCCCCGATTTGGCCTTTTTGTAATCGGAAAATGAAGTCAATTTTATCAAACTAGATTACTCGATTTTTCCAAATTTTAATTCTCATATTTTTATTAATCACATCAAATTTTGATTCTTTCCATATTTTTCCAAATCACAGTTGTTATTTTAAAATTAGAAATGATATGAAACGGGAGATTTTGATCGCCTTTCAATGAGACGATCAAAATCGATTAAATCTGTTAATTCAGAAGTGGTGAGAAAAGAAGTGTGAAGAAAAACCCGATTTGCGGCCTTGACTGGTCTCTACTGTTATTTTTGTCGACCAATCTAGGTAATATAGACTCTCAAGGAATTATTGTGGGCATTTTACAATTTTGTAATGAAGAAAATGTTGGGAAAAATATGTTTGATTTTGGCATTTTTTATGGTATTTTGTAGTGGTCAAATTAATCAGGTGTGAATTTTAAAAAATTTGAACTTGTTAAAAATTTTAGAAAATTATAATTAAGTTTGTTTAGATACGAGTTAAAGGGCTTAGGCGTAGGGTTAGGCTTATGCTAAAGCTTTAGCTTATGCTTATACTTAAGCTACAAGGGATACTCACAATTTGTCAATTTCAAAAATTTTTTGCTTAAAATTGACGCCAATCTATTTGTTACGATGCCACATGTAATATCCAGTGCACCAGAATTTCAGCCTCACTAGAACGCTATCTGGGGCTGCCACAATGGTCATAAATAGCTTTTTAGGATATTTTTTACTCTAAAAATCACCTAAGGGCCTATCTATACTTCAGTCGCGAGCTCTGCGACTGACCCCTTCCGGAATAAGAAAGTTGTCGCAAGCTAGAAAAATTAGTAGAATCCACCTAGAAATCTCCAAAAAATTGACTTGCGACAACTTTTGACTTCGATAAGGGGGCCGTCGCGGCGCTCGCGGCTGAAGTATAGCGAGGCCCTAAAATAAATTTCTTTTGCGGTAAAAAGTCATATTTCACCGTTTTTGGCTATGCCCAACAACTTTCAAACACTTTTAGAGTAATTTGAAATTGTTTAAACTGAGTATTATCATTTGGCATTATAACAAATAGATTGGCGTCAATTTTGAACCAAATAAATAACTTTTGAAATTGACAAGTCGTGAGTGTCCCTTGTTAGACTTAGGCGTAGGTGTATGCGTAGGATTAGGCTTAAGCAGTGCTTAGTGTCAAGCTTAGGCTCAACTTTGGCTTAGGCTTAGTTTTAAGCTTTGTATAGGCTTATATATAGATATTTGTAGAATGGGTCCATAATTACACCAATGAATGATACCGAAAATGACACAGAAGAAATGCAAGAAGTGCCCGTGCCAAAAGATCTTATCACAGTCAAACTTACACCACATATTGCCGGCATACGTGTAGAATCGCCTCTCAAAAAAGAGGGCAAGAATGAAGGGTTCATCAAATATGAGTAATTAAAAAATTTTTTACAAATTCAATGAATTTCAAAAATCCAAACAATTACTAATTTTGAAAAAAAATCCGATTTTGATACCGTGTCATGAAAATTTAAATTTTTGAACATGATTCATAACTTTAAAAAATTTGATCATTTGATTTCGATTTATTAGCGATTATGATTTTTTAAATTTTCAGCAACAACGGAGCCTCAGAAGTCACGCCGGACACCAACGTGAAATTCGTTATTTTTGGATACTGGTTAGATCGCATTAAAGATATTTTCTTCACTTTTGATAACTGCCTAAATCCGATTATGAGCATTCATAGTAACGAATTTGATGAACACAATGACAAAATTATCGAGTTAGAAGTGAAATTTGCTGAGTAAAATTTTTTTATTTGATGTTTTGTTCATATATTAAAAGTGGGTACCAGATTTTTGAAACTATGCGTGGGTGACATATGCTACGGACTTTGGGTATTGTCAATCATTTTCGCGCTACACCATTTTCTCGGAAGTGGATTTTTTTCGAACGGGCTTCTATGCGCTCGCGCACACCCCGCGAGATGTCGATGTTAAATTTTTAATAAATTTTAGATCCGAATTTCCATATAGAATTTGCTATAAAGAAGATGGGTATGCCGATTCACCAGATAAAATTCTAACAGTATTTTTTTAATTTAAAAAAAATGAAAAATATAATTCTTAGCTAGATGACTATAGAACTCAAATTTTGGCAAGACCGGCTCCACACTCATATTATTTGCCCCTACCGTAAGCATTTTACAATTTTTTAATAAAAGTGATTTTTTAGAATCCAAATTGTTGTAATTGGAATTTTTCTTTTATTATCAGCACTTTTTGCAGGACTAAATTTAGGTTTAATGGCAATTTCTCCGCATGAGTTGCAGATTATTTTGAATTCTGGTAAAGGACATTTCCCGCTAAGAGAAAAAAGTCATCACCCATGCAGGCCCGTAGCTACTTGTGGGCCCCCTGGGTCCATCCCCTCATAAAAAGGAAAAATGAACAAATTTTTCTAATGGTCCCCCTTATGTTTTCGCCCGAAATTTTTTAAAATATAAAAAATTCTAATGATCCTCCAATAAGATTTTTCACCAAAATAGACCAAAATCTGTTATGTTTTCACAAAAAATTTCATTTTCTGAGAATTTTTAGCTTATAAACGCGCATTTCTTAAAAATTTTTTGGTTATCCACCTTGGTTCCCACCCTTATGTTTTTGCCCAAAATTTTGGAAAGTTTTTTGAAAAAAAACGTAAGTAGGACCCATATAATTTTTTCAAAATTTTTGGGTGGGGGCCACCCCCGAAAATCAGATCCTCCTGAAGGCCCACCCATAGTGAAGTGGCAATTGTTTAACTTTGCACTTAAATGATCGAGAGTTCGATTCCGCTAGGGCAAAAATTTTTGGACATATTCAAAAAAGTTGTTAAAGGAGACCCCCCCCCATAAGTTTGGTAGAATTTTTGCCTTTCATTTTTTCCACTTGAAGCACTATCCACTGAGCCATAGGACGCTGGCTCGATCCCGCCAGGATTAGCGACCATATGGCTCAGTGGATAGTATTTCAAGAAAAAAAGAAAGTCAAAAATCCTGTGACCAAATTTAAGAGGTTTTCTTTGACAAGTTTTTTAAATCGATCGAATAAATTTTCGCTCTAGTGGGATCGAATCTTTGACCATAGGAGTGATAAGTGAGACGCTTGCCACTTCTGGACTCTCGCTACGTGCTTGATAGGATGTCAGACGTTATTTTTAATCATTCGAGTTCGATTCCGCTAGGGTCAGGTTTTAAACATTTTTACAGGATGCCCAAAAAATGGCAATTTTGCGATTTTTACAAATTTTTTAATTTTCATCAATAACCCTATAATAGCACCTATAACCCTATAAATTACCCTCTAGTGGGTTCGAACCAGCGCTAATAAAGAGAATGATCGAATTCCTAGCCACTTGACCACTTGGAATCAGAAGGAAATGAAATTTTTCCAAAAACTTTAGGCTCGAAAACCGAAAGAAAACACGCCGCCATAGTCCTACCAGTCCGCCAGCGTGGCAACTATTTGTTATGTACAATTTTATTGACAAACGCGTTTTTTAACGCCGCTATTGCTCTATTAATTGAAGATATTATTAACAGTCTTCTTTCTATTGGCTTAGCTACTGCTTTTATTGTAATTTTTGCAGAAATTATCCCACAAAGTATATGTCGAATGTGAGTTTGAAAATTAAAAAAAAATTGATCCAATTATTTAAGACACGTTATCTTTAAGAATCAAGTTCTATGGGGATCTAGCCAGAAAATCCGTAGCAGCCAAAAAAGAAAAGTTTTTTGGATAGTCCCAGGCATGAGCTAAAAATATTGCACAAAATTTCCGCCCGCTCAAAATTTTCTGGGATGACAAGGCTAAAACTTCGATTTTTTGACCTATGAAAAATCTAGGGTTTTTTGCTTGTTTTCAATTTTTAAATTTTTCTTAAAAGTTTGACATAAAAGCGTCTAGATAATATTTTTAGTTCGTGTTTCAAAGAATCAAAGGAGATCAAGATCATTAGATGTGGATTTAACCTCGCCTAGTATACTTTAAAAATTCTTGAAACAAAAAATTTTAAAACATTTTTTTCTAAATCCCCTTTATAATGGTCAAAGGTAGTAGAATCTTATAGATAAAATGTATTAAAATGGCAAAAAATTTTAAAAATTGAACCAAAAAAATTTGAAAAAAATTTTTAGCCCGATGCGGGGCTCGAACCCGCGACAGCCAGATTAAGAGTCTGGTGCTCTACCGACTGAGCTAACCGGGCAGACATATAAATGCGTCTTATTTCTCTGTAATTTCAAATGGCATTTTTAAACATTTTGAAAAAAAGATCAATTTTTGTCATTTTTGATGAAAAATGCTTATAAAAAGAATCAAGCGACTACAGTTTCTGTCGCCATTTTTTGTGGCGAGTCCAAATTTCGCAAAACAATATAAGTTTGTCCTCAAGAAACCATAGAAAAATTGAAATAACAACATTTTGTCCTTAAACAACAAAATGATCGGTTTTTGCTTATACAAAATGTTGTTTTTTCAATTTTTCTATGGTTTCTTGAGGACAAACTTGTATTGTTTTTGCGAAATTCGGACTCGCCACAAAAATGGCACCAGAAACTGTGGTCGCTCGTAGAAAATGACCAGAAAAAACCTGAGACTTGAGAAGTGGTCCTTAAGTGGAGTTCCCGAGGTAAATGAGACCTCCCTTTAAGAGCTACAGGGTGAGTAAAAAAGTGCATTTTTGTGATTTTTGGGCCCGAAAATTTTGAGATCAGAAAATTTTTAAACTAAAAATGACCCATATAGCGATAATTTTATGCGGGGAATCGATTGCGCACATCTAAGCATAAAAAAATTATTTTGACCCTGATTCAAGGAATGGAGTTGGTGTACAGGCGAAAAAAGAAAATTTTTCGATTTTCGCATTAATCACAAACTCCATTCCCTGAATCAGGATCAAAATAATTTTTTTCTAACATCAAGTGTATCAAAATTTTAAGTTGCTCAAAAATTCAATTTTCAACCAAAATTTCCAAATTTTGGTCAATTTTTAAAAGTTCACAAAATTTGTAAAATTTAATTTTTAAGACAAGGCCTCGCTGTTGGTGCCTACACCATATGGATAACAAAATTTTTCTTGGGTGTAGCTTTCCCTATAGCCTATCCAGTTGGAAAACTTTTGGACTTTATTTTGGGCGAAGAAACTTTTGTATACAATAGGAATAAACTTTTGCATTTGATGAAAATTGCTCCAAGCTGGGACAAAAATGAAAAATTGGCGGAAGATTTGAAAATTGCCATAGGTGCGATGGAAATTTCGGATAAGAAGGTCAAAGAGGTTATGACACATATTGATGTAAGATTATACTTAAGCCCCATTTTTTATGATTGATCTTAAACAAACTTTTACATTGATTTTTCAAGAATTTTCGCAATAATAATAAAAAGTGAACTTTTGTAGAAATTATCTTATTTATAAATATTACCATCGTTTTCAGCACCCCTGAAACCCTTTAAACGACACCCATCATGCCAAGTAAGTTAAAATTAAAATTTTCCCTGATTCAGGGTAATTTTCGAGTCAATGCATAAAAATTCAAATTTTATAGACAATATGAGTGTCGTTTAAAGGAAATCGATTATGCTGAACACGATAGTGATATTTGTTTTTTCCAATCTTTTTCTTGCAAAAAGGACCCCACATTCAAAATATATCGGCAAATTTACGTTTAGGACGTGTTTATGGTCTCTGACGACACCGTTCTGAACCACAAAAATATTGCTGCTATTGTTCGAAGAGGGCATACTCGCCTTCCTGTTTATACCAAAGGAGATCGAAATCAAGTATACATTTACCCCCCCCCCTCATTTAAAAACATAAATGAATTTTAGATAGTTTCCATATTATT
>JAQGBS010001069.1:0-17379 GCA_034698545.1 Acrobeloides obliquus | reverse complement strand
CATCGATAATTTGTTCTTGTTCTTCAAAACCTTCCTCTGATAACATTGTTTTTCCATAAAATAAGCTTATAAAACGACATTTTTGGAGCAAAAAACCGATTTTTTCCAATTTTCGTTTCAATGTCCTCTCTGAATCAGGACCAGGGAAGCGTTTTCATGCTTCGGCAGTGTATGCAATCAATTTCTTGCGTAAAATTACCCCTAGAAGAGTCGTTTTTGAAACATTCTTTGAAATTTTTTTTTATAGCCAAGATGCGGACGAGATTTTCAGTCCCCCTTTAAGGACGGTAAAAGCGAAATTTAAAAAAATTGAAGCTTTACCATCAAAATACTATATTTATAATTAATCTTTACTAAAATGAAGGTCTTAATTTATGTCATACTTTTTGCCGGCCTTGCAACCATTACAGTAAGTTTAAAAGTTTAATATTTTTAGTTTATAAATTGTTTTACAAAAAAATTGAGATGATTTATCTATAGCAGGGGAGGGGCAAACTCACTGATGGAATAATTTTATTAAAAGATTTATATTTGTAACTACACGTTTATTTTTCTCTCTATTTATTTCGTCATGCCGCAATTTACAATTATTTACACAAGACATTTCCGATTAAAAACCAAAATTTTCAAAACATGTCAATGACAAACTATAGACAATCATGCTGTTTTTTTATTCCAACTTCGTGAATGATTATATAGAATAGTATTTAAACAAGTATGAAATAGCATTTTTTCAAATTTTTTATTTCAAATGTGGACGTCGTAGTTTTTAAAAATGCACAACCCTCTCGGCTCAATCTATTCCGGCCAATTTTGTACAACCGGATAAACACTGTCGTGACGATAATATACTTTTTATACATATTTGTGCAATTTTTTTGAATCACTCCTTCCATTGTACTACCCCCCTCACTTTCACTCCAACACAACCTCCCACTTACAACCTCCTCGACTCTCCAAAATGATCTCTTTCGATGATCCCTTTCGATTCTCTGGATCCCTTTTGATTCTCTGGAAAAATGCTCTCTTTCGATTCTCTGGAGCTTCCTCTGGTGGGGGGCCATCCACATGAAAATTTTTTCTGGAAATGACCCCTCTAGAGGGAAAAACATGCGGGGAATCCGAATTTGACACTTTTGAATCGAAAAAACACTTCCCTGATCCAAGGAAAGTGTATTATGTATTGAAACGAAAAGTCTCAAAAATGCTTTTTTTGGATAAAAATGTGCGGGAAATCCGAATTTGACATTTATAAGATTGATCGGATTCAAGAAATAAATATCAAATTTTGGATTCCCTGCACATTTTTACCTCAAAAGGAGTCGTTTTTAGGCAAAAATCATATTTTTGCGACTTTTCGCCTCAATGTATAGGCCTTCTTGAATCAGGGAAGCGTTTTTTCACTTCGAAAATATCAATTTCGAATTCCCCACCTGTTTTATCTAGAGGGGTCATTTCCAGAAAAAAATTTACAAAAAATTTTTCACGTGGATGGCCCCCTCCTGTTGTATAGTAGCTCCGAAAATTCATTTATTCGAGTCGTCGCTTTTGCAATGCTAATTTTATAAGAATTGAAAAAATTTAGGCATGGCTATGGACTCATTATTCTATGAATCTATGGACCCATTCTTCCTTATGGTACTATTTATAGCTCTCGCTATAATTGTATGTATAGTTTTCGCTGTGATTATGCGCTGCTTTGCCACTGTACTACCGAGGCAAGTTTGAGAGAGGGAAAATTTTCAAACCAAGTAATTCTGGGGAAAAAGATTTCCACGGCCAAAAAAGATTTCGCCAGAATTCCCCCGGGGAAATCGGGATAAAACCGGAGAAATCCCAACCCTGAGTGTGAGTATGATATATCTCTTGCCCTTTGAGTTAGATTGATATCCCCTATGGCCAAGGCTTACTGTAAAAATTCTAATAGAACCCCATGGGACTCTATTTTTCAATCCACTAAAAATCCAAAAAAATTGAAAAATATAAGGAAAAACATAAGGTAGCTTATGTTTTTCCCTCTAGGGTGAGGCTCTATTAGAATTTTTACGGTATTTGAAATTTTGAGTTACATCGAAAAATTTGATATTTAAAAGGAATTTCAATGGTGTAACAGTTGAAAACGGCCAACCATTTGTTTCTAGAAATAATAACCCATTTGGTCGTGGATTAATTATACATACTAAACCAAATGACCGTGAGTTAATTCCAACAAGATTTGTGCCCGTTCGACAATATGGAAAAAATTACCATGGACTTTATTCAAACATCTCAGAAACAGAACGTGGAGGAAGTTGGGGCAACGATCATGGCGGTGGAGGAACTTCGAGTACCGATTATGGCGGTGGAGGAAGTTGGGGCAACGATGGTGGCGGTGGAGGAAGTTCGAGTGCCGATGATGGCGGTGGAGGAAGTTGGGGCAACGATGGTGGCGGTGGAAGAATTTCGGCCACCGATTATGGCGATGGAGGAAGTTGGGGCAACGATGGTGGCGCTGGAAGAATTTCGAGTACCGATAATGGCGATGGAGGAAGTTGGGGCAACGATGGTGGCGGTGGAGGAATTTCGGCTACCGATTATGGCAGTGGAGGAAGTTGGGGCAACGATGGTGGCGGTGGAAGAATTTCGAGTACCGATAATGGCGATGCAGGAACTTTGAGTATCGATCATGGCGGTGGAGGAAGTTGGGATTGATCATTTGTTTTGATCAACGATTGATCATTTGATTGATCAACGATTGATCATTTGTTAATAAATATGTTTCATTATTGTAAGAACTGTGTTCTTTAAATAAATTGATTATTAGTTTTTATTCACTAAAAAACGTGTTTGTTAAAAAATCATAGAAAATGCAAGAATTCTACCAAACTAATAAAAAATACTATCGAAATCAAACAGTATAGTAAAAACAATTGAAATTGTTAAAAAAGGCGTACATGATATTTAAATTGGGTAAAATGAATTTATATTGATCGGTGGTGTAGTGGCTAGCACGCTTGTTTGATACCTGTTATCAAGAGAACATTCACTTATGTTCGATTCCCATATTCTCAGTTACCTTTTGCCCCAAGTATTTGAAAATTTGTCTTATTTTCAAAAATTCCATGTGGACACCCCCAGGAACAGTTTTAGCTAGTTTTGGAAAAAATTCGTATTTTTTCAGTCTGACAGTTCCCTTGTGAGCGTGAAATTTTCGAAAAAAAATTTTTTTCATCATCTGGAAAAGACTCCTCTAGGGGTAATTTTATGCGGGGAATTCGAATTTCACATTTCCGAGACCTGAAAATCTTTCCCCAAATGTTCCGACTTCCGGAGGATTGAAATGGGCCTCAGGGCAGGGATGGCCGATAAGTTCCTAGAAAAATTGGCATATCTTTATAAATTTTATGCTAAAATACATAATTCTTTTTATTTTATTTTGTAGGTGAGTATTTATCCTATAAATTTCTCAAAAAATTTTGTTCAAAACTTTAAATATAAAATTTGAAGGCCAAGGAATAGCAAGAAACAGGTTCCGGTTCCTTGGACATAAAATTTTATATTTTAAGTTTTGAACAAAATTTTTTGAGAATTTTGTATGAAAAATACTCACCTTCAAAATAAAAATAAAAATGTATTTTAGCATAAAATTGATAAAAATATGACATTTTCTATGAATCGGAACCGCATCTCTGCGTGGTCGTGGGACATCTCTTATACAGAGTGGCCCCAAAAACCTCACTTTTTGCGATTTTTGCGCATTTTTTCAAAAAATTTCAAGTTTTTCAATTTTCACCAAAATAGCCCTAGAGGGGTTTCTCTATGCGAGGAATCGATTGTGCGCACTATCGAACTTCGAAAACGCTTCACTTTGTTGATTCCGGGAAGAGGCATGTGTAAATATTGAAGCGAAAATACGCTAATTCAGGGTCAGAGAAGCGTTTTCAAGTTCGGAATGTGCGTAATTTCTCGCATAGAAAAACCTTTTATCACACGATAACAATGTTTTTTACACTTTAGTATTTTGAGCATAACTTTTGATGGTTAAATCCAATTTCGATGATCTTAGTGTCGCTATAAAGCTGGTGACGAGGGCTACAACTTTTATATTGAGTGTAAGGGTTCATGTTGTGGAAAAAGTGGTTGAAAACTTAGGTTTTACAATGGAAATACACAAAATCTGATTCCTAAGGGGTCACAATTCAAACAAATGGCTCTAGCCAAAAACTTTGTTCCGACCGTTTTCTCCGATTTGCTTTAATAATTATCTACAATACCCCTAATTTATTTTATGCTTGGTCCCGAATCATATTTCGTTGGCTTAAGGGGTACCTTTTTTCTGAGCAAAAAGGTTCATAAACCTATTTTTCTAATATTATATAGTATTTTGATCATAATTCTTGATGGTTAAATCCAATTTCGATAATACTTAAGGGTCTAGTGATTTTTGGCTTTTATGCTAGGGGTTTCGAGCTTTTTTGAGTTTATTAAAGGAGGGATAAGAATTAGGGACTAATCTCAAAATTTTTTTGCCAAAACAGCCTATATAGGGGTAAAATCATGCGAAAAATCGATTGTGCGCATTCCCGAAGCGTGAAAATGCTTTCTTGATCCTGATTCAGGGAAATAGATGTGTGTATTGAAGCGAAAATCGAAAAATTTTGAAATTTCTCCCTCAAAATCATGTTTCTGGGGGTAATTTCATGAGGGGAATCGATTGCGCGCATTCCCGAAGCTTGAAAACGCTTCCCTGACCTTGATTCAGGGAAATTAGTACATGTTGGATTTTCGCTTTAATACACACTCATTTTTTCCTGAATCAGGGCCAAGGAAACATTTTCAAGATTCGGGAATGCGCGCAATCGATTAATTTATACAAAGGTGGCGCACACCAAACACAATCCACAAAAAAATCAAGATATGAAATTTAATAATTTACTACATTTAGACATATAAAAATAATCTACTTATAACTTTTTTTACGACTTTAAAAAAAAAGTGTCACGATCATGTCGCAGTCGCAAGTGCCTCGCTGGTTAGTTTGAAAGCGCAAGTTCGACCCCCGGCTGGGGTCAAAAATTTTTTTTGCAAGAAAATAGTTTAAAAATATTGTAGACATATATAGACGAAAAAACATTTTGCTAGCACAATTTTGAAAAAAAATTTTTGAGATGTACTTTTACTTGGAGTCAAGAAAATTTTTGGCCTCCCCCGCTGCACGGAGATCGGTGGTTTTTTGGAAAATTATTGTATATTTAAAGATAATTCCCCCTCCCTGCTTCGCGGGAGTCAAATTTTTTTGTGTTTGAAGTTAAATTTAATTGACAATTTTTTCTTCGCTGCGCGGGAGTGGGTGGACTTCCCCCCATATATAGTTCTGCCTGCGACCCCAAGTTGCTTAACTTGCCAAATCGGACGATTATTGCTGCACTACATTAAAAGTTCGCCCAACTTTTTGATTTAACCGTTGAAACAGACTACACCAAAAATCTGAACTTTTTAAAAAAAAAACATAAAAATCAAAAAGTTAACACTGGAAAGTAACTTTGTAAAGAAGACGTTTCTAGACCAGTTTTTTACGCTGATTATGAATATGACATTGAAAATTTTCAGAAAGTTGGAGAAAAAAACGTAAAAACTCGACCCAATATCAACCAAATTTTCAAAAAATAATGCAAAATACATAAGGAAAGTCGAAATATTGAAAGCCATTGTCTGTGTGGCCGAGCGGTAGTGCTCTTGACTTTTGTTCCTAAGGTGGATGGTTCAATTCCACCTTTAATCGAAATTTTTTTAGTCGAATTATTGATATTATTTTTTTGCCAACTTTTTGAAATTTTTCTTTAGCATATTCGTAATCAGCATAAAAAACTGGCTTAGAAAACGTCTTGGTTACAAAGTTACTTTCCAGTGTTAATTATTAGGTTTCTTTTTACAAACAAAATCTCGATTACCACCACAATCCATAGTATACCATGCTTGATTGTCATATTTCATATAAGCACAGTAACCTTTGTTAGTAGTATTCGGTTCCCCAACCGCCCAATTTTGATAATCGACAGGGGTATTATCTGTCCATACGAATGTATCCTTATCTTCGCGATAAGTTAATCCGATCCATGGATAATAATGATCAGAAAAATAGGCTAAACTTTCATTTAAAATTAATTCTTGATAAACTTTAGCAAACCATGCAAAAAATTGCTTTCATCTTGACTATGCATAGAAACTTGGTGTCCTCCTTGCTCTATACAAAAACTTTCGGCAGCAGAAAAATTTATGTTCTTATAATTACCAAAATGCTAAAGTTTAAAATATAAAATAATTTTTTAGATAAGCTAAGATCGAAATGAAAATGAGTAAGAAATCCTGATAAGATTTTACATTATAACAAAAATTCAATTTCGAATTAAATGTCCACCCATTCGGGCAACACGAATTGCATCCATTTTCGTATTCTAAAAATGCATTTGATGTACGCTTTTATTTTTAACAAACCATTTGATCTTTGTTTACAAGTAAAAGAATATCCATTATCGCACGTGGAAGTAGACCATAGTCGATTAGCGTAAGGAAACCCAGTACCAACACAATATTGATTATTCGTTAAGTTTGGTTGATTTTTATCCCAATTCGTATAGTTAACTTTTGAATTATCTGACCAATTAAAAGTGTTCGAATCAAAATAATAATTTAAGCCGATGAAATTTTGCCATATTGACAAGTCTATCATCAAAATATTTTTAAAAAACAGATTTTAAACTTGCTATTTATAAACTCATTTTCTGCCGGGCTATGGATTGATGCTAAATAACCATTATTTTGCTCACAAATTTTTTCTACAAAACCAAAATTGAATTGTGACCCATTATAAAATGTCTAAAATTCATTTAAAGGGAATAAGAATCAGGAACTGATCTCTGAAAATTTTTTTTGTTACCAAAACAGCCTATATAGAGGTAAAATTATGCGAGAAATCGATTGCGCGCATTCTTGAAGCGTGAAAATGCTTCCCTGACCCTGATTCAGAGAAAATATAGATTTTTAATTTTTTTAAAGCACTAGTACTTGATTTGAAAAAACGTTTCTCCATCAACAATTCTCGGTGGTGCAGTGACAAAGCAGCGGTTTAGTGGGCACAAGATTGCGAGTTCGAATCCCGCTAAGAGCAAAATTTTTTGCACAAAGTAATTTTTCAAAATTGTTCGATTTTTACTTTGTCAAAAATTTGGCTCCAAGTGGGATTCGAACTCGAGAACTTGTGACCACTAAGCCGCTGCTTTGTCATTGCACACCGAAGCTTGTTGATAGAGAAACGTCTTTTCAAACCAAGTACTACTACTGCTTTAAAAAAAAATTAAAAATCTATATTTTCCCTGAATCAGGGTCAAGGAAGCATTTTCACGCTTCGGGAATGCGTGCAATCTATTTTTCTGATTTTACCCCCTATATAGGCTGTTTTGGCAAAAAAAATTTTCGGAGATTAATCCCTGATTCTTACTCCCTTTAAAAGGATCGGTATAAATTCTTAAATATACAGGGTGTCTCACGAACTTCCGACCATTTCATTTTAAAAAATAAATTTGAATTTCGCTCCCAAAATGTGAGTGTGACCACTCATTCGACAGCTCCTGTATTTTAATTTTATATGCAAAAAATTAAATTAACATCTTGTTTCTATGTCGTTAAAAACTTTTTAAAGAAATATATCGATTTTAGATACAAAATGACATTTTCTGATAAGGAAAAAGCGCATTTTGTGCTCAGGAAGGCTCTAGTTACGTCCGATTTTGTCACAGAATGCAGAAGGAAACTGGAGAAAGGCTCCCCAAAATTTCAGCCTATACGAATGGGTCCATAAATTTGATGAAACTGTATCAGTGCATAAGAAGGGATACGAAAGGGCTATGTTAGTTTGCATTTTTGAGCTTTTTATGAATTTTTTAAGACTCAGCGCACTCCGAAGAACATCGACGCAGTGAAAGCAGCTATCGATTCAGAATTTACTGTAAAAACAAAAAATGCTCCATTTTTCATGAATTTCCCGAATATATATAAATTATGGCAAATTATTTTTTCCAATTTTTCGTTAAAAAGTTTACGATCGTAAAAAAGTTTATGATCGTAAAAAAATTTTACGACTCGAAATTTTTTACGAAGAAAAAAGTTCAGAATCAATTTCTTTCCTTTAAAAAAACACTAATAATATAAAAATAAATGCTTGTTCTTAAAATTTTTTACATTTTTCAAAGTTTACGATTTTCATAACTTTTTGGCCATCTCTAGAGACACCCTATACCTTATAACAATAATTAGTATCTGAAAAATATGTCCACCCATCAGGACAAAGAAGATTACAAGAAGAACATGTCGAAGGATAAATTGCACAAACGAATGAAATATTTTCATAACAATCTTGACTAAACCACAAACCAGAGGATAAATTGAGTACCATACAGTTCGAAGTAGAATCGTTTATTGGATTTCCTAAAAAAATTGAAAGCAGACTGTCATAGTTTTCTCAGAATTTGATGATTTTTTACCTTTACCCCAATTTGTATAAGTCATATTATGTCCATGTCCACACACCATTTGAACCTAAATCATTACCACCTAACCAAACACTAATACTTTGATTAAGTATATCTTGAAGATTCGCTAAAAATTTTAACATTAAAAAAATTAAATCTATAATACAAGTCAATCCTGCATTATCGAAAGCGCTGTCTAACGATGCTAAGTGGCCAGTTTGTCCAAATTGATTATTTCGACAATGAGTTTCTGCGATTGTCCACTGTGCAGTATAATTTGGAACAAAATAACATTTATTGTTATTTGAAAAACTTGGAAAAGTTCCGTCAGGACAAGGATTACATTCAATTTTTATGATTATAAAATAAAAAGTAAAATATAGAAGCCTCATGACTATTTTTTAAGACCTATAAATGACTAATAAAGAATAAAATCAATTAATACAAATACTTAGTGATAAGAAAGAGTAAAGGCTCATACATGCTTTTATCCAAAAATTTAATTACTTTTAGACAGTTCTTTTTCGATATTTTTTGTTTTCCAAGTGTCGTTGGCTTGCTCTTTTTTATCGTCATCTTACTTCGTAGTAACATCATTTCAACCTATAATTTTTTGAGTAAATAACATTTTTTAAACAATATCCATGCTTTTGTAAACGGTATTTCAAACAATACACTCCAAAATATATCAATAGACGAGCTTATCGACATAGTTTATCAGTAGAGGGATACACCGGACCACAGTTGCACAACCCCGGTAAAATTTGACCGGGGGGGGGGGGTAGGTCATCGGTTCCCGGCGCCGGGGACCGATTTTTTTAGAAGGTCTAAAAAAATGTCGCTAAACTGCGGAGGGGGAGGGTGGGTCATAAAAACAAAAATTTTGGACCGGGGTCTGTGCAACTATGCACCGGACCCTCAGGATGGATGGATGAATAGTCTTTCAAGGGAGGGGAGTATATGATAAAATTTTCAAAAATTTATATGATGAATGAATTGGAAGGGGGGAGGGTACACGAACCCTCATGATGAATGGATGAATGGCTATAAAGGCGGAAGGTCCGAGGATGAGTGGTGAGGGGAATACTGTACCCCCCCCCCCTTGGTAACCTATGCTTATCGATATTCCTGGAATAACATAGGCTAAAAACTAAAAAAATTTTAATGGCTTCGAAATATTGTTTTTTATCCTACTCATACGATAAAAGTCGAATACAAAACCGACGATTTTTGCATTCCAAATATGAATACTAACACTTTAATCATAGGTCACCAAGGATGGGGTACAGTACCCCTTTACCATTCATTCTTGGACCTTCCGCCTTTATAGTCATTCATCCATCTATCATGTATATTTATAGCGCCTCCGCGCTCAGCGCCACTACAAGCGCGCTCAAGTTGCTCTTGGATGCGTTGAGAAGCTGCGCTTCATCCATTTTCCAACTCCGTAGTTGCATATTTGTTGTATTTTGTCTTATAAGTGGGCTAAAAAAATTTTGGTGTTTTAAAAAGAAGTTGATATTCAATCGAAAATGAACTAAAATATGAATTCTCGCCCGAAACATGCTATTTTTGGATTTTATAGATGAGAGATCGATTGCATTTATTGCCAAGGCATAAAATGCTTGAATGGCTCTGATTCATAGAATCGAATTTTTGAGCATATAGGGATAAAAACGATTGTCAAAATCAAAAACTTTCTCAGCTTCAAATTCCCATGAAAAACGGCTGAATACAAAAAAATTCAGGCGATTTTGAAATTTTTTTAACATTTGAGCTTTTTCCTTCGTTTCCTAATGGCACAGGAGCAAATGGCACCAAATTCATCTTGAACTGGAGGATTTCAATCCCCGTGTGTTGCCGAGCACCAATAGCTATCAGGTGACAAAAGTAACAACTGTCATATCTGTCACATGATTCCCAGACACATATGACAAATATGATAAGTCTTGTAATATTTATTCGATGTGTCACATCTGTCATGTAGACGTGTCAGATGTGCCATATATCACATAGAGGTTAGGGTATATAAACGACCGTGAAACAACATGTAACAGATATGACATTTGTCATAAAGGTTTTTATCATTATAACCTTAGAGATCCCCCAGCTATCAGAGGCCATTCCAGTGACAAAATACCCCGTCTCGAAATTTTATTTTATCGAATCATATATACAAATAGTATAAATACACAAATCCCAAAAATTAATGAAATAGAGGAGGATTATTTAAAGAAATCGGTTCATTTGGAAGCCCTTCATAAAAAGTTGCTAGCGAGCCAAGCAAATCAAAAAGACAATATCCAAAAGCATCCATATCGACAACCGAAAATCCCTTTTTCCATTCTTCTCCAGTATCAATAACAACATTATATTTATCACCAGTGTTAAAAGTTTGTCTAAAAGCTTGTTTAAGGTATGCTAATGTCATGTGTCAGCGTCTATAGTTTAAACTCAAAATTTGGATTGTAGCATTTTAACGAAAATCCAGTTTATGCTTTTCTCTAAAGTTGTTCCTCATGCTTTTTTAAGTTGTATAAGAAAATTTATCTAAATCGGAGTTACATACGCTGAGAAGTTTGCAAGACGCTGAATATACTCATTTGACAATAGGGCCAAATTTAGCATTTTGCAAATTTCTCAGCTTGGGTAAATCTGATTTAGATCAATGTTGTTATAAAAAATTTAAAAAAGCATAAGAAACAACTTTTGAGAAGAGCACTAACTGGATTATTCAGTTATTAAAAACACTAAAGACGCTAAAATGCTAAAAATCAAAATTTTGGGGTCAAGAGACTCAAGACGCTGACGCAAGATGCTAGCTTGTGTACATACTCAGCGTCAGTGTCAGCATCAACGCTAGCGTCAATGCTGGCGTCAACGCAGAGTCAACACTAGCGTCAATACTTGAGCCAGCGTGTTTATATACACAGCGTCAGCATCAACGCTATTGTAAACGATTGCGTTATTGCTACTGTCAATGCTAGAGTCAACATGTTTACATATTGAAGAAAAATTCAAGAAATTTCCGAAATCTTGATTTAAGATTATGCCAGTCGACGCTAGCGTAGATGTTAGCATAGAAGCTGGGTATGTAAACGGGTTGAAACTGACGCTGACTCTAATGCTGAGTATGTAAACTAGCTTTAAATTAATTTCTTTAATCCATTTCTAAGATTACCTAAGCGGATCTAACGCCCACCAAATTTTTCCTGATGTTGACCAACCATTGTCGTTTAATTCTAGTGCTTCTTTTCCAGGAAAAGTTCTTTGTTTTGCATAATATACCGCTTTAATATCTTCTAGAGGTATAAATTTGCTCATGAATGACGCTTTATAGTTTCTTATTTCGAGAACTCTAGTAGTCAACTAAATTTTTTATAGACTTTAACTAGTAAGATAAAGAAAATCACACAAAAAAGTGCCGGACCTTGAAAACGCTTCCCTGACCCTGTATTAGCATATTTTCTCTTTAATACGCAATCCTCTTCCCTGAACCAAGTTCAGGAAAGCGTTTACAAGCTTCTGCAATGCGCGCAATCGATTTTTCCTTGCATAGAAAAACACGCTATAGGGTTATTTTGGTAAAAATTTAAAAAACTTGAAAAAATCGCCCAAAAATCACAAAATTGCAATTTTTGAGGGCTTCCTGTAATTGAAAAATCACACAAATAATAATTTACCTTGCAATGATAGTCTTCGTATAATAACTGCTCTGCCGCTTTTTTAAATCTCTTCAGCGCAAGTTTTATTTCCACTTCAGACGTTTTTGAAGCTTCTGACATTTTCCTTAGAATTTCATAAGAAAATGGACTTGTAGACATTTTTTGAAAATAGCAAAATAAAATTGATAAACCGTTTTACAATAATAATTTTATTGTTTGCGTTCGAATTTTATACCATTAATTTAGGGAAGAAATGGGTCGCCTTGATGGTGCTTTGAAACAGGTTTTGATCGCTTGACCACAATTAAGGAAACGAATTACAGGGTGTTCTAGCATGAATTCCTCGATAAGAAAATTCGATTTCTCATCAAGGAAAAAAGATTTTTGGGTACGGTCTTTTGTAAGTTACTAAAGATATTTGTTCTAAAAATATTTTCATGATTTTTGAATAAATCTGTGTATTAAAGCGAAAACCTTAAACTTTTTCCTTATGGAATTTTCAAAAAATAACAACGCCATCTTGTAGATCGCATGGAAAAACGGTAGTACCCCAAAAATCTTGCAAATCTGAGAGTATAACTAAAAAACTAGATTCTAGGTCATTTCTCTCCCATAGGAAATGCGTATTTCATTCACGTGCGATTTCCCTGAGGTTCTTTCTGTGTATAAAAACAAGCAAAAAGAACTTCCGTTAAGTTTTTTATGAAGGTGGTACACTTCGCCACTCAGGATTCCTATAGAACACCATTTTTTGTTGAAAGCAATTTGCATTCAACAAAAAATGGTGTTAATTCATCAAATTAATGACCAATTTAGGTGTTCATTCTTTAAATTAACACCAATTTGGTGTTCCTTTTTGTTATTTGAATCGACTTAGTTTGTTTGTAACCTTCGGAATAGGATCTTGACTATTTGTTTGCATTGTTTTTAGCCTTATTTCTGGAGTTATAATCCGAGTAAACCGGCTTATGCCGACCAAAAAAGGCATATATAAACCCCAATGTTTAGCTGAAGGGAGAGACGGTTTTGACACCAATTTTACCCCCTTTTTTTAAGTTTGAATAAAAGTTTTAATTTTTATAATTTGAAGATCTAGTTGGGTCGAAAATGTTCAGCGGGACATTTTCTACCCCTTCGTCTACAACCTTGTTTTACCCGGACACAACTCGAACGCCGTGTTCGATTTAGACATGGGACTAGAGGTCGAACTCAACTTATACTCCGTATCCAAGGAAGTGTAATACTCCACATCTGAAGATATATTTTTGAGAAAATGAATTTCAAAGTTCTTAAGAAATGGTCGAAAAAGCATATAAAAATTTGAAAAATATTTGATGTTTCGACCATCTCTTAAGAACTTCGATTTTTCGCCCATTTCTTAAGAAATTATACTTGGAAAACATTCAATCAAATGATAAAACTCATAGGAATCTGATCGATATAGGGGGAGTTTATTTTGGATCACCCTGTATAATTTGAATCATATCATGTATTTTTAAACAATGGTGAACGCCTGTTTTTATGACGTTTTTGTTGTTCACGAGAGAAATTTAATTTTTTCATTACACTTTTAAAATTATAGATTCATAATGAGTCATATTTTTAAGTTGACGAATTCATATTTTTCTCTATTTATATCTTCATGGAGCAATTTACAATTATTTACAAAAGACATTTCCGAATCAAAACCAGGATTTTCAAAACATGTCAATGAAAAACTATAGAAAATCATATTGTTTTTATTCAAAATTCGTGAATGATTATATAGTATAGTATTTAAACAAGTATGAAATAACGTTTTCAAAATTTTATAACAAATATGGCCGTCGTAATTTTTAAAAATGCACAACCTTCTCTGCTCAAATTCTTCCAATGAACTTTGTACAACTGGACAAACACTGTCGTGAGATATTGGGTTGTTCAGGAAGTCTCGGTGGGGTAAAATCATGCGAAAAATCGATTGCACGCATTCCCGAAATGTGAAAATGCTTCCTGACCCTGATTCAGGGAAATCGATGTGTGTATTGAAGCGAAAATTAAAAATTTTTGAAATTTCTCTCTCAAAATCATATTTCTGGGGGTAATTTAATGAGGGGAATCGATTGCGCGCATTCCCGAAGCTTGAAAATGCTTCCCTGATTCAGGAAAATTAGTGCATGCTGGATTTTCGCTTCAATATACATTCTTATTTCCCTGAATCAGGGTCAAGGAAGCATTTTTAAGATTCGGGAATGCGTGCAATCGATTCTCGGCATGAAATTACCCCCATAAATATGATTTTGAGAGAGAAATTTCAAAAATTTTCGATTTTCGCTCCAATACACATTCTTTTTTCCCTGAATCAAGGTCAAGGAAGCATTTTCACGCTTCGGTAATGCGCAATCGATTTTTCGCATGATTTTACCCCTATATAGGCTATTTTGGCAAAAAAATTTTCGACCGAGGATGACCTATTATCTGCACCCCTCCTTGGGGGGGGGGGGTGTAGATCCAGGGAAGACCTATGTTTGAAGCGAAAAGTCGCAAAAATGCGATTTTTGCCTAAAAACGACCCCTTTTGGGTAAAAATGTGCGGTGAATCCGAATTTGACATTTATAAAATTCCTCCGATTCAAGAATCGATTCCTCAAATAAAATTATACTCGGAAAACATTGCATCAAATGATAAAGCTCATAGGAATCTGATCGATATAGAGAAGGGGCATTTATTTTGGGCCACCTTGTATAATTTGAACGATATCATGAATTTTTAAATAAATGTGAACAACTATTTTTATGAAGTTTTTGTTGTTCACGAGATAAATGTACTTTTTCCATTGAACTTTTAAAATTATTGATTGATGGTGAGTCATATTTCCTATTTTTGAGTCAACGAGTTCATTTTTCTCACTCTTATTACGTCATGGAGCAATTTACAATTATTTATCAAGACATTTCCGAATTAAGACCAGAATTTTCAACGTCAATGAACAACTATAGAAAATCATGTTGTTTTTTATTCCAAATTCGTGAATGATTATTTAGTATAGTATTTAAACAAGTATGAAATAACGTTTTTTCAAATTGTTTATTTCAAATGTGGTCGTCATAGTTTTTAAAAATGCACAACCCTCTCGGCTCAACCTCTTCCGACCAATCTTGCACAACCGGACAAACACTGTCGTGTTTGACGATAATATATTTTATATATATTGTGCAATTTGTTTTTGAATCACCTCTTCCATTGTACTATCCTCCTCACTTTCACTCCGTCACAACCCCTCACTTACAACCCCCTCGACTCTCCAAAAATGATCCCTTTCGATTCCCTGGTGCAAACCCACAAATCTCCCTGTAGTGATCCAGGGTACAAAGTGTTATGCCCAGTGTCGTAGCAAGACCTCTCCGAACAGGGGGTGGGGGCACTTTTTGGGAAAAAATGGTACTAGTGAACATTATCGCATGTTCACTAGTACACTTATATTTTTTTCAAAAAAATTTTTAACTTTTTTCGTTGGAAATGGCCTCTCTAGGGGTAACTTTTTGCGGGAAATCGATTGCGCACATTTCCGAACCTTGAAAATGCTTTCCTGACCCCGATTCAGGATAATGTATTGAAGCGAAAATGGTCAAAATTCGAACTTTTCCATTTTCATTTCAATACAATATCCTGAATCGGGGTCAAGAAAGCATTTTCAAGGTTCTAAAATGCGCGCAATCGATTTCTCACATAAATTTACCCCTAGAGAGGTCATTTCCAACTTACGACTTTTCGCTTCAATGCACAATACGCCTTGCCCTGAATCAGGGAAAGCGTTTTTTCGCTTAAAAAATCTCAAATTCGGATTCCCCGCATGTTTTTATTCCTGGAGGGGTCATTTCCAGAAAAAATTTTCACGTGGGTGGCCCCCTTGTTGTGTAGTAGCCCCGGAAATTCATTTATTCGAGACGTCGCTTTTGTAATGCTAATTTTATAAAAAATTGAAAAAATTTAGGCATAGCCAATTCCATGGACCCATTATTATCCTTTCTGTTACCATATTTGTTCGTTATGGTTGTATGTGTTGCCATTATTTCCTGTTCTCGTAGAAAGAGTGGTAGAAACGTGAGGTAATTTTTTTATGTGAAATTCGCTCATTAGTTTTAACTCCAAAATATATACAAAGAAAAAGGTTCTCAACCAACCCGAATCGGTATCAGTGCTGAACAACCTTCGAAAGAACAAAAACCTCCGAACAAATGAAAAGTGCTGAACAACCACTCCCCCAAACTCCCGTTAATTTAGGAGGCAGTTGCGTAGGGTGCGCGTTATCAGTTGTGCCACGCTCGGTACGACGTTAGAAGCGCGTTAGCAGTTGTGCCGTTCCACTACGGCACGACGTTAGCAATTGGCCGCGAGTTGTGCCGGCACAACTGTTAATGTCGTGCCGTAGTGGAACGGCACAACTGCTAACGCCGCATCTAACGTCGTGCCGAGCGCGGCATAACGCGCACCCGTAACAGCATTTGCCGCATCAATTCACCGCGCAAAAAAAATCGAAAATCAAAAATTGTTTTTTAAAAATGACTTTTTTCATGCAAAGCGTAGTGGGGGGGGGGGATACACCGATCCCTCAGGATGGAGGTATAGAGGCAAAATTCGAACTTTGCGTGGAAGTCTATGGCAAGTCGAACAAAAAGGACGCCATATTTGAAAAATATAAGAGAACAAAAAATTTTCCTGGCTACCGTAAAAATTCTAATAGAGCCCCATGGGGCTCTACCTTCTAATAGAGCCCCACCCTATAGAGAAAAACATAAGCTACCTTATGTTTTTCCTTATTTTTTCTATTTTTTTGGACTTTTAGTGGATTGAAAAATAGAGCCCCATGGGGTTCTATTAGAATTTTTACGGTATCTTGCGTGGGGTATAAGCCATACGTGGGCAAGGGTGTGTTCCACACGTGTACAAACACCCCCCGAAAATTTAGACTTGCTGCGGGCGAAAAAAACGACCTTTTTTTTTTTTTTTAGTAAATTTTTGGGAAAAATCATAGGAAATTTTTGCCCGCAGTTGCGGGCGAGCCGCAAAATTTTTCTCTCATTTCGTCCGCGGGGTGCGGGCGAAATGGGTCCCACCCGCAAAATTTGCGGGCGAAAAGTCATTTTGGTCTGCGGGTTGCGGGCGAAAACCCACTTTGGCCTGCGGGTTGCGGGCGACCCCCCCCCCCGAAATTCGGGGGGGGGGG
>JAQGBS010001068.1:0-17381 GCA_034698545.1 Acrobeloides obliquus | reverse complement strand
CAGAGCTAGTTTTATCCTTATGGCAAAGTTATTATGGTATTGAAGAAAAGTTAAAAAGGAGTACATCATTTCCTGATGTTAGGAAATGGCCAGAAGGTAATGAACATTTTGAAAAAATAAAAAAAGACGAACAGACTAGGATCAGAATTGTCCCTCTCAGACTTCAAGGATGACAGGGATTTTAGAGCGTAGGATAGGGTAGGATAGGACAGGGCAGGGCAGCGCAGGGCAGAGCAAAGCAAGACTTGGACTTAAAGAAGCTCTAAGGAAGTGTTTGGAAAAATGGGTCGCAAGAAAAAATTTTTCTAATCTTACTTATGTTTTTTCAAACAGTTCCTTGTTAGACTAGTATATCCTCTATGTCAGATCAGCAAATATCAAGTCTTGGCAATACCATTTAATATAACCTCCGTTTAGATACCAAAATGGACTTAGAAAACGCCGAAAACACCCTCCGCTATCGAAAACCTCTACCTTCCCATCACGACTTAGACAAATACGATCTCACCACTCGCCTCATCCCACCACCTCCACCAGACAGTCGCCTAATCAATCGAATCCTCAACGCTACTGCCACTTCCAGCTCAAACACTTCCGGTCAAAATACCGCATTAGCAAGTCCACAACATATTGGTGGAAGTCAGAGTAATAGTAATATTTATACCGTGATAGCAAAAAGACCACTGGGTGAGCCACCATCTGCTCCATTATCGGAAAATAATTCTAATTCGGACTTTGTTTCTATAAAGTCTTCTCTGCCTTCTTCTTATGAGCAATTACATACGGCTAGGTCTAGTTTTGATAAGATATGATTTTTGTGTGCCCCCTGTCCCTAGCTTTATTAATACACATCACCCAAATGTTATCCCTATTTTAGATGCTCCATTTAAAGAAAGGGTCTATGGTATCCAGTGGCGGTAGAGGGCATGACCCCAAAAACCAGAATTTTTTAAGAAAAATGGTATTTTAACCAAAATTCGTTAGAACAATGACGTTTTTATTTAGTTCCCTCCCCCCAAAACCAAATCCTCGATCCGCTACTGATGGTATCCATATATATATCCCTACCCTAAAGTTTGGAGTACTGCTTCATCAATCACAAAATTTCATCGTTAGAGTTAGTGATATTGTTCAAATATAAGTTTTTTGCATGCAAAAATTTGTTAATGTCTCACAAGCAGTGTAATTTAAAAAATTTTTATAGACCATGACCATGATCAGTACCCTCCATCTTATGATCGACCACCAAATTTAGCTCCTGGTGTCTACCATCGTGATATTAACATCATTCGAACCCCTTCGGGATTGGCTATTGCTCCGATGGCAAGACAGACTCCACCACCACCATCTAGAAGTATAAGTGAACAAAAATCACCACCAAGGGTTGTTGGAAGAGATGCCGGAAATTCGTTGACTTATCGTCGTGCTTATTAGTTTTGTTTAATTGTTGTTATATTAGTCATTGTGGTTTTAGTTATTGTTGTATAGTCTAAATATTGTTTGGCGTATTTTTATATGTTGTTTTTGCATGATTTGAGACTAATCGTTTTTTGATTGTGCCTAATTGATACCTTTCATTATGTGCCAACATGTTTCTTCAAGGACCATGGCGGTCGAAAAAAGTTGCCATTTTTGTTAAAGGGGGTAAGAATCAGGGATTAATCTCCGAAATTTAAAAAAAAAACAGCCCATATAGGGGTAAAATCATGCGAAAAATCGAATCCGAAGCGTGAAAGTGCTTCCTTGACCCTGATTCAGGGGAAATAAGAGTGTGTATTGAAGCAAAAATCGAAAAATTTTGAAATTTCTCTCTCAAAATCATATTTCTGTGGGTAATTTCATGCGGGGCATCGATTGCGCATATTCCCGAAGTTTGAAAACGCTTTTTTGATCCTGATTCAGGGAAATAAGAGGTGTGTTCAAGCTAAAATCCAACATGTACTAATTGCCCTGAATCAGGGTCAGGGAAGCGTTTTCAAGCTTCGAGAATGCGCGCAATCGATTTCCCGCATGAAATTACTCTCAGAAATGTAATTTTGAGGGGAAATTTTCAAGATTTTTCGATTTTCGCTTCAATACACACAAAGATCTTGCTACGCTAAAAATATCGAAAAATCGCCATTTTTTATGAATAAATTAGCTTTACCTCAAAAAACTTCTGTGCTAACATACCAAACCCAATATACCAAAATTTTCCTATGAATCTGGACTGCAGTTTTTGTAAAGATTACACTGTCTAAAAACCCTTTAACCGGATCAAAAATGCCGATCTTTATCAACCCAATCAAAAAATCAGGGTATGTCTCGAAGATTATGCATAATTTTTTATTGAAGCAAAAACTTGATATAGGTATCTCTATAAAAATTGTAGAGCAGATTCTCAGCTTTCACATGATTGATTGATGAGCTCACAATTCAATTGCTACAAAGAGTTATGACCCCTAGAAAAATGTTAAAATATAGATCGATATTATGTATTGATATCGCTATAACTCCATGGATTCTTTGAGAGAGCAGCTAAAACCGGTTTCAAAAATTTCCTTATTTTATGATCTGTAAAACTGTATAAGACTTTTGGTCAAAAGTGTGTTATCTAAGTTGAGTATCCCTTGTGAATCGATCAAACTGAGCCAAACAAAAAAAATCCTACATTTTTCCTGTGCCTTTTGTAAATAAAAATTTATCTCATAACTTTTTTATTTGTTATTTATTTTAAAAAATAAAGATAAACAAAATTTATTGATAACCATGTACAATATTAAAAGACCAGTGTACTTTTGGGGAGTTGATTCCATGTGAAAGAACACAAAATTTGAATCATTGTTGGATTTTCCTTTTACGGCACTACTTGGAAATCTAACCGTAAAAAGTTATGTTTCAATGTTCAAGCTTGTTTGAAAAATTTTTTCGCAATTTTGTTTTGCTCATACGGTTAGATTTTCAAGTAGTGCCGTAAAAGAAAAAATGCTCTAATTTTTGTGCCCTGTCACATAGAATCAACTTCCCAAAAATAGACTGGTCCTTTAAACAAGAAAATACATATACAGATGATCAAAAGATATTGTTAGCAACTGATGAGGTGATAAATGAACAGGTATTTGACCTCCTTGTCATATACGAATAAAATTATATGTCAGTTAAAGACATTATTAGCTGAAACTGCGATTGAAGTATTTGTTTTTATCACAGTCGCATTGCCATTCGCTGAAAAATAAAATATAAGATATAGATTAAAAAGTTCATCACCCACCGAGCAATTCAAAATGAATGGCGCAAAATTTATTTTCAACAGCGTGAGCTCGATCCCGAGGTCGAAATTTTACTTTTATCGAATCAAAAAAGTTTTTAAAGCAAACTCCCCTTAAAATTACGTGAAAAATTTTGCCTAGTATTATTTTTCAATGTTGATCTATGTAGGACAGGTCCGGACCCTATACAGGTGAGAATATCTATAGGAGATACATATATGTCCATCTGCAGGCACATAGCGAGAATTTGGGTTCGAGGGGAGTCCCCTTAGCCTCCTTGTTTTGAGGTTTTTATCCCTTGGTCCCCCTTGACCATTAGGAAAAATTGTTCATTTTTCCGATTTCGGGAGGGGGAGGGTCTATAGACCCCCCCCTTGACCCTCTTCTATACGTGCCTGTCGATCTGAACGGATCCCAGAAGGTTAAAATCGAAAAATAATATACAAAATTTTCATGTAATTTTAAGGCGCATTGCTTTAACAACTTTTTTGATTTGATAAAAATAAAATTTCGATCTTGGGGATCGAACTCTTCACTTCCAATAATAATTTTACGCCACTTGCTTCGGCATCACGATGATAAAATTTTTTACTCTTGACGAGAAATTCCATAAACTTACTTCCAACAATATACACTGTACCAGAACCTGGTAATTCCACCACTTGTGTCCCACCACCATCTTGATTTCCATTTCCACCGGCATTATTATTTAGACCAATAGCAGAAGCATTGACTGAATTCGATCCCTGCTGAGCCGAACTTGCCGTATTAGAATTTTGATTCACAATAGTATTGATAGGATTTACAGAAACACCAGAATTTAATGCCGCAGCAGTTGCTATGTTCTCTGAATTATTTGATTTATTAGAAGGGTCTTCAATCAATGTTTTTGCAGTTTGGACAATGGCCGTTCCCAAAGCTCCTATAGAACTTATTGCCGTGAAAAATTTGATCAGGGGCTGACTTAAATTACGTTTGCCACAAATTTGGATTTTGGACCCCTCCCTCCGTTAGTTTTTTTTCTTAGAAAAATCTTAAAATTTTAATGGAGCGTTAGATTTTCAGACACCCCTCCCCCCCTAACAGCAAACGTAATTTAAGGATAGTCCCTTATTAAAATTTATTTACTTTGATTTTTCTCTCTTAATTGAGTATAATTTGAAGTTAAACCTGAATTAGAATTAAAAGCTGAATTAGACAAGCCATTATTTGAAGTTTGAGGTGACACTGGCGCTGGTTGACTATCTAAAAATTTAACATAAATTAAATTTTGTGAAGACTCATGCAGAATTTTTTGTCGCTGCGAGTGTTTTGTTACATAAACTTTTTAAGCAATTTTTTGTAAACAGTGAGATGTAGCATAGATCGGCTATACGACTTACCTTGTTTCAATTGATTTATCTGATCCTGAATCGTATTTTGAGAGTTTTGAAATTTGTGCGCAAGATTATCTAGCAGAGGCACATCTTGCCGAACATTCTGTCTTTTCACAGGAGTAAAATTCCCATAATTAGTAACATTACCATCACTTTTTTCTTCAAAAATTTGCATAATTTGAGATTCTAAATGTGTTAAGTTTAGCTAGGGTCCAAATTTCAATGAAGTATACATGTTCAAGAAGGACCGACCCTCCCCCCCCCCCCACCACTCATCCATTGAAAATTTTTTGCCCACTCATTCATCCTACCCGAAAATTCACAATTTTTTGAAAAAATTATAAGGGGGACCCTTATGTTTCAAAATTGTTGAGAAATAAAATTTTTGAAAACAAAAAACAATTTCTTACCTTTATGTCCCGTATTATTTATTTGATGTGATATGGGTGTACTTTTTGTAGTCGCAGTTGGTTTATTAATATCATTTCCTTTAGATAATAAATCGGAGGATACTAAAAATTAACAAATAAAAATCAAAGAGCATCATTTTGTAATTTTTTTTCACTCTGAAGAGACTCATGGTTCAATGCATAGGTGAAAAGGAGAGGGTGGAAACACACCTCCTCCTGCGCTCAAATCTTGCATCGAATGTGCGAAAAAACATGGGGATCCTTATATTTTAACATTTTTTGGAAAAATCAAAAAGTTTTTACTTTTTTTAATAAAATTTTGAATTTTTTAACTAAAAATTTTGCCTACTTTTTACAATTTTCTTAAATTTATTGGGAAGGGGATCAAAATTTTCTGACCCCCGCCCGCGCAAAATCGCGAAAAATTTATGTTTAAAAATGCAATAATTGGACCTCTGTGTAAATTTTCGAAAAATATCCACCCCCAGTGTTGTAATTATGTGGGAGGAGAGGGAACTTTTCCCTCCAAACCTGAAAATTTTCAATTTTTCGGGGAAGAAAAATTTTTTCAAACAATTATTAAAATTCCCCCCTCCAACCTGAAAATTCTCCCCCCCCCTTCCCAATCTGGACCAAAATTAAGATACCGCCCAACCCTACCCTTTTCACCTATGGTTCAAAGGTATTGTATAGCTTTTTGGAATTGAGCATGGATTCGAACTTGGAGCCTTCAGCACACAAAAATTTAACATAGCCTCTATACCATGACTTTTCATCTGTTCAGAAAAAATTGGCAAAGCGGTACATCGTGAAAATTTTTTTTAGATTAAAATATACCTGATATGATTAAAAAAGCAAATAATTTTATTAATTTTATGTTTGATAAATTATTCATTTTATCTAAAATAACAAAAATATACTCAAAAATAGTAACTAGTTTAATGAAAATTATTAGGCAAAAAGTAAGTTGTTAGGAGGCTAAATCTGAGTATGGGTAGATTATTTACTCCTCTCCCATTAATTTTCGGCCAGATCTTCCCGGTAAAATTTGGGGGTTGGGGGGAGGGGGGAGGAGATCTTCTTAAATCCATCCCCTGTTTGAGTATGTATGAGGATATAAATTATTAGAAATAAATTGAGTCTCCTAGGAAACCTATAAACAGGGTGTTTCAGCTAAATGTCCACACCGACGATTGGCATTATCTCCGGAACCCTTGCGAATTTTTCGTTGCGGTTTTTTTAAAAGTCAGATAGGCTAAATGTGCATCTAACAAAGTGGATTTCGCCAAAAAATAAAAAGTCCTAATATTTTTTCAGCTTTTCAATATTTGATTTTAGGATAAAACATACTTGTTGGCAGAATTTTTCAAAAAAAATTTCAGATTCTGAAAGAGTATGGTCGATTTTAGTTACCTACACAAAATAATGAAAAAAGGTTTTATATTTTGTTTATATTATGGTCAATGAACTTTTCACTTTATTTTTTGAAAATATATCATAAAATATAAAAACTTCTATCACGTGATTAGGGAGTCAAGATCTTCTCATACTTCAAGGTCCCCCATCCACCAGAAAATTTTGGGCAGATCCCACCAGGAAAAATTCCAAACCAAGACCCCTTATTCACGTTGAATTCCATAATATTCAACAATAAATTAGATTTAATAAAAATTGGCATGAACTCAAAAAGATTATAGCCCAAATGATATTTGTTTTGGACGAAAATTTTCAATCAAAAATATAGAACTTTGGCGCATTTGCAGTATGGATTAACACAATTATCCAATCGATTTGTTAAGTACAAGGTTGAAGATTACAAAAATTATCCGAATGTGTGACTCAAAATTTTTGTTAAAATTTTAGGTATTAACGATAGAAAAGTTATTAGTCATTTTGGTAAATAAAGGTTTAGAATAGGACCATTTTTATGAGGAACTATATTAGGACCATTTTTATTCATGGACTTACAGTAAGTGTCCTAGCAGTTTATACAAGTCATTAGGGGGGGGGAATAATTTTTACGTCGATCATAAAATCTCATTATGATTTTTTCTTGAAACAGACTATAAGTGTGTCAAAAAAGTGGGTTTTTGTGATTTTTTGGAACCTGGAAATTTATTTTTCCAAGGGTAATTTTATGGGGGGAATCAATTGCACGCATTCCCGAACTCTGGAAATGCTTTCTGACCCTGATTTAGGGAAAAATTGGGGGTTTGAAAATGCGAAAAATGACCATTTTCGCTTCAAGGAAACAATGTTCTCTGAATCAGGGTCAGGGAAGCATTTTCAGGGTTCATGAATGCGCACAATCAATTCCACGCAAGATTTTGACCCCTCATCCGCATTTTTTTGGCCTGGTGATCTTTTATTCCTAAGGGTCCCCCTTATGTTTTTGCTCAAAATTTTTAAACAAAAATGTTCATTTTTTAAATTTTTGACCTTTTTTGGCCCACCCTGTATATTCGTAGTTTTTATAAATTGCTCCAAAAATAAAAGATTTCGGTTTAAATTTATCCTATGCCCCTTTTCTATGTCTATTTCTATCTTGCCTTTATTTGAACAGGCGTCTAGATGACCATCTTCATGTTCCATATCCAAAAATGGACAAGGATATTATTAGTCCTCGAATTTTGTTTAACAAATTCTTGTCTCTATGCAAATTTTTATAAAAATATTTTTTTCTACCTTAATTTTTATAAATTTGTTTATTTTTATTGGTGCTAGAAAATTAAAAGAATGTGTCGACTATGGTACTTGTGATAAATGTGTAAATTCAACAGATTTTTTGGGTGGACAGTGCTAGTAAGAAAGATTTTTGTAGCGGACAATACTTATAAGTGGCGCAAATAACCTATAAGGATTCCCCCCCCCCCCCAAGATATAAAAAAATTCATCGCCTATGGTGCAAAGCACTTTACATTCAAGGGTCAAGGGTTCGAAAGGGGGTAAAATTTTTCGAGAAATTTTCAGTTTTCATGTCTAAACTTTTTTACTTGTTGAAAACGGACACTTGTGGTAGAAATAAAAGTTGTAGTACACATCACCAGCTATTCAATGACACCAAGATCATGATGCTAGCCTTGAGGAGACGCGAGATAGAGGCTTTGAAAGTTTTAGAAACTGACGTGAATACGGAAATCATGGTCGGTAGCATGTATCGACATCCGAAAATGAGATCCATGAAAATTGGGCATAAATGCGTTCAGAATAATTGAAAACTATAGTTTATAACATTTTCAGGTCGATCGGGAGACCTTTTGCAGATTGTGCCTTAACGCAAGGGTCGAAAGTTACAGAAATTGGCTTTTAACTTGCCAGATAGGACGGGATGCTAACTTCGGACTTTGAATTTTGGGTCCAGCTTTTTTATAGTTGGGGCTGAAACGTACTATACGAATTTTTTTAGTTGGTGTGTTTCTGGCAATACATGTGTCCACTCTTTGCTCAACTTGTGCCCTTATAAGCATGTTGTAAATTTTAATTATAATTGTCCAAAAACTTTTTATGGGGATTTTGGGTATAGTGACGAGTTTGTTCGAAATAAAGTTGTACCCTTACTATGTGCTGCAAATGAAGAGAGTAAAGAAGATGTAAATCGCAATTTTTCCATCTGCTAATAAAACGAAATTTAGATTCAACTAGCTCTATATCGAAAATTCAAACGCATCCAGGTAGTAAAACTATATCACGTCAAATGTGAAGAAAAGTCTGAAGTTAGTCAGTTTTATCATATCCTCGGTGGAAACTCCTATTTTAGGAAATATGTATAGCATATTTGGTCATACTTCATGAAAAACAAACAATAGCTGTAGTATTTAGAGGGTATAAGAATGTAGAAGTGGTTAGTCATTACTGAGGCTAAGCTTGCGAGGAATGCTCAATAGGTGCAACACCCCTACGGGAAAAAGCTTGGTGGGGTTTTTTAGTATGGGTCATGGTAATAAAAACGGCGCATGACCTAGATGCCAACAGAAAAGAAAATTTTGAGCTATGGACCTCACAAGATTTTTACCCGTATTTTTTCGTTTTAAGGCCATATCTCGGTCATTTTAAATCCTTTTGGGCTGAAATTTTTTTCATTTAAATCTTAAGATCACGGCCAACAACTTTGTAGAACATCACTTTTTACGAAAACCTCTGCATGCTAAAGAAAATCGAAAAACTAACAGAAAAATTTTGAAATTTGTAATGTTTGATAAATCGTTTCAATAAACAAATTTTATTGAACAAATTCAATAAACAAATTTTATTGAATCAGGGAAATTTCTACTATAAATCAAAAGCTCAATTAATGAAACAATAAATTTTATAAGGTTTTTCTTCAAAAAATAAATTTTTTCACAAAAAGTGATGTTCTACAAAGTTGTTCGCCGTGATCCCAAGATTGAAATGAAAAAAATTTCAGCCCAAATGGATTTAAAATGATCGAGATATGACCTTAAAACGAAAAAATACAGGTAAAAATCTTGTGAGGCCCGTAGCTCAAAATTTTCCTTTCTGTCGGCATTCAGGTGATGCGCTGTTTTTATTGCTATGGCCCATCTAAAAAACCTCACCAAGCTTTTTCCCGTAAGGGTGTTGCACCCATTGAGCATTCTTTGTTAGTAACAAATTTTAGTTTCTGAACAAGATGTCAAATCCATTAGAATTGCGCGAATGGATAGATTTCAATATTACTGGAAGCAAAGTTGACGCAGATTTCATGGAAAATTTTGAGAAATTTTGGAAACATGGGCTCAAAAAGGATATTGAATATGTTATAAAGGCTTTACCTACATATGAATTTTGGGTAGTTTATTTTTCCTCCCCTTACTGATATGTTTAAGTTCAACAGATAAAATCACATCTGAGTTGGGGCCAGTCCTTGCCTCAGACAGCAGCTGCTGTTTGGTTCACGCAGCAGCTGTTTAGTCACGCAGCAACTGCGTGCAGTGCGCAGCAGCTGCATGAAGCGCGCAGCTGCTGTCTGAGGCAAGGACTGATCCTTGATACCGGGAGAGTGAATCTCTCATTACACGTATGAAGCGTACTAACTGTATCCTAGTATTTAAGCATGATATCCTATGAGCGAGACTTATTTCTTTAGAAAATAGATCATCCGTGTGGTAGACAATCCCTTGTGCGAACCTGGAAAATGAAAAAGGGGGTCTAAAAACCCCGTCCCGAGCATGATGAGAATCTGTCTCAAACCTAATATGTTCCTTGTTGTTTAGGTTATTGGCTATTCTCAAGGCGGTGCAATAGCCTCAATAGCTTCTACTATTTTTGTTAGAAACGGCTATGTTGACTCACATGATTTGAAACAATTTACCCTTGGACAGCCGAGAGTTGGGGACTTGGCTTTTGCTCAAGGACACGATCAATTTGTATGCCTTGGTTATCGGCTATAAAATATAAAAGTTGATACTTTTTAGGTACCTTTTTCATTTCGTATCGTCAATAAACACGATCCTATACCAACTTTACCTAGGAGAGATTTTATTTTGGATTCAAAGTTGGGGCCATATCATCATCGATATGAGGTAAGCATATAAATTCTAAGGGAATAATTTTTGGACCCCTTCTGTATTTCCATAAGAAATCAAATTCGTGGGATATTTTTTGCCGGGTATCAAGAGATCCATATAAATTAGATTTTCAGGTTTGGTATAAAAATTCTATGTCTCAAGCATCAAATCATATGGTTTCTCATATGGCAGAAGATCCTCTAGGAAGAGCTTCAGAAGAACTGGTAACTGATCCTCATGATCATTTAAATTATTTTGATGTAGATATTTCATCATGTCAAGTATAATTTCATTGAATATATAATAAAGATTATATGAAAATCCTAAAATCTAGGGAAAAAGTGTCCGTCTGTCCGAACGCAATTAGTGATGTTATTAATGATAAATTAGTGAAGTCAAAAAATTGCGAACGAATTAGTGGCGACCCTTACATGCAGAACCACTCGATAGTACTTTTCGAAATTTTTTACATTTATTTGGCTGCACACAAAATAAAAATAATAACAAAAAATCAAAACAACAGGTAAATTATTTCTCCAGCGGATGGTAATTTAAGAGTTTCTCAATCAAATCCACATGAGACAACACCATTCGACGGCAACAATAGCGTCGCAAATTCAAGGCATCCATTGCATCACCTTCGGAGTAATCGCCTTGGAGCAGTCCCAAATAGGCTTCCCATTTATTTCCAATCACCTTTCCACACGTGAAGCAGCGTACTGGGATAATCATTTTGATTTATACGGTTTCTAAAATTTTGAGTTTACAACATTAAAAACTTTGTAAAATAACATTTAAGTTCAAAAACTCTATTTTAAAAATCAACCAGATTTAAATTTTATTTAATAAAAAATCAAATAAGCACAAAAAATGAAAAAACAATTTAAAATATACGTAATCTAACCAATATTATACAACGATAATTTTCCATCTTCTGAACCAATATATAGTGATGATTTTTTCTCTTCTTGCAGGTTTTCGCTTCGATGTTCAAAACAAATCCAATTCAGACTATAAATCGAAGTTTCTTGATAATCCAAAGTTGTGTAGCATTGAGTAAATTCTGGTACCGCGTAGATTTCCACTCGGCCATTTGTGTAACCACAAGCTAGCAGATTTCCTTGAGGTGAGAAAGATAGGGTGTTGCAATCGACTTCGCTAAAAATTTGGAGTATTCATGAGATTGTTGCTCCCTCCTCCCGTCATTTAGATTGAAACCAATAGCTTACGTCTTTTTAGTATTTTTAAGCAGCTTGTCAAGTTTGAGGGTCTCATCTTGATAGATCAGGGAAAATAAGCGTCCAACGACAGAAATCACAATTCGAGGCAGATTTTCAAACCGGTAGAAATTTGATCGGAAAGTCAAAATGTTGTTGAATTTAGCATGTTTAAACTAAAAAAATTAAATTTTTCACAACCCCAGAAAATGGGGGTTATCTCCCCTCCAACTCAAATTTTTTTGAGTGTTGATGTTAACCAATTCAAAGCACTTACACATGTCACAACTTTTTTCATCCTCAAATCAAACACTAATATAGATTCTTCCAAACCCAATAGCAGTCTATCATGGGGCGGATCTTCAATTGGTTCAATCCCCATTAGAACTCCTTTGAATAAGTCTGAAATTTGCATATTTTGACAATCAGGGCCGAGTTTTATGAGGTTCTTTTGGAGATACTCAGTGGATATGGCAAAGCAAGTTTCTCCACCGTTTTCATATCGTAATTTTATGACGTTGTCGGTGTTCTAAAAGAGAGGGCTAAATGAAATCATGATTTTCAGATAGTGATGCATCGAAATCGGAAAGGTCGAAATCGAAATTTAGGGGGGGGGATAGAATCGAAGCGAAATTTCATAGAAAATTGACATTTTTAAGCTGAAAATAACGATTTTTGGCGAAAAGGATGTAAAATTTTGAACATTGTGAAAATATGAAAAATTTTGTTGAAAAATCATAATGGGAGACCATTATGATTTTAAACAAAAATTCACAAATTTTGGGTAAAAACATAAGGGGGGGACCCTTGATTTTTTGTGATCTTCGCTTCGGTTTTATCGACATCTCGAAATCCGAAACCTCGAAATTTTGGGATCGAAATCACGATTTCGACGCATCACTATTTTCAGAGAACACAACACATTACAAATTTTAATTTAATACCATAGAATCAGGTATGATCATTCTTTGCCTTTTTGTATCAAAAAATGCTTTCGCAAAACCATAATGTCCGGTTGAAATTGTCCGAATTTTTTCAAATTTTGTCTCTTTCTCAGAATCTTCTTCAACTAGCTTAAAAATCTCCACCGCATCACCACGAAAATGAACCCAGAATTTGCGAAAAGATGAACTTTCCGACTCATCTTGTAATTCACCCAAAGCAACAATGTGTCGATTTGAAGGGTCCTCTGAAAATTACAAATTTTTGTGTTAATACAAGCCACTAAAGCTTACCATAAACAACACTCAATAGCAAATTTGTCAGAGTCGAATAGACCATACACTTTCCTTTGAAGGTTCCAACCAAAATTGCTGGTTCGTTGCGAAAAGTTATTGGACAAATCGAGGTAGTACCTCCTTCGATTCCAAAATGAATAAAACTCGGAATTGGAACATTTGATATAGTCATCTTTTTCGAAGAGTTAAAGAGATCATACCACACTGACAGAGGTCGAAAAATAGATGTTAACATCGAATTTATATGACATGTGTTAACATCGATTTCAATTTTACAAATTTTGTTAACCTTTTTCTAATATATACAGAGTGGACAAAAAAACCGTACTTTTGCGATTTTTCGAGCAATTTTTTGCCAAAAAAAATTTTTTTAATTTTTTTTAAAATGACCCTGCGGGGGGTTTTTCTATGCGAGGAATCGTTTGCGCGCATTGAAAAATCTTCAAAACGCTTCCTTGACCATGAAATCGTTAAAAAAATCAGAATTTTTCATTTTTTTAACACATTTTTAACGATTTCATGGTCAAGGAAGCGTTTTGAAGATTTTTCAATGCGCACAAACGATTCCTCGCATAGAAAAACCCCCCGCAGAATCATTTAAAAAAAAATTAAAAAAATTTTTTTTGGCAAAAAATTGCTCGAAAAATCGCAAAAGTACGGTTTTTTTGTCCACCCTGTATTTATCAGTCAAAATATGTAATTTTTTATCGTTTTGAAGTTTTAAAAAATTGACAGCGATGTATTTTTTGACTTTTTAAATATTTTTTTGAAACTAAATTAAAAGCGTCCTACACGTTTTTCTTAATTATGTTACGCACACTTTGACACATAGATCTCATAAAATAGCATAAACAGATAGTTATTAGGCTTAAAGTTCGAAAAAATCTATATTTTCAAACGCAATTTTAAAAATAAGAAACATAATTTTTATTTTAATTGATAGATCTCAAGATGTAGAATATTTTTAAAATGAATTATTAATTTCAATGAAAAAAGCTTATTATTCTGAAACAGTCAAAAACTTGTTATTGAAACGAAAACTATCATAACATTCTGCTCGCAACTTTTGAACATCATTTTTGACCATCACGGCACATGAAAAGTACATTACTTTTTGAACATAAACAAAATCCTCATAAAAATATATACCATACCCAATATTTATTTACCTATTTATAAGCAACAAAATATACAACATGAATATAAATACCTAATGAAATGTACTAATCGAATTTTTTGTCTCATGTAATTTTTGAGTACATTTTTATTTGCTAAAAAACAGAGACAATAATATTTCAGTAAGTATATACAACAAAGACAAAAATCACAATACAATATTTTTCAATATTTATATGATAACTATTATTAAATTAAACAAAGATCACTGCGCTTTGATAGAGATCTAAAAAATGAAAATAGATTTTTTTTAGTAAAAATTGGTATAAAAGGTTCACGATAATTTTTTTTTAATAAAAAAATTAAATTTTTTTACCCCACATTTTTTACATCAAGAACATTTTCAACACCCCCAAAAATCATACCATAAATCCAACCCTTTCATTCATTCAATTCGAAATTGCAAAATGGATTACCCGATTTTCCTTCTCTTCAAAACCAACACCACCGTCAATTTTCTTAGCTTCCTCTTTAATAAAATCAGAAACTTCCTTATTCACTTGGGCTTGTTGATGAGCAGAAAGAGTAGATATAAATGATCTTAGGACAATAGCAAAATTTGGGATGCTAATTTGCTCGAAGTATTCTTTGAATTCGTCCAAATTCAAATGGGTTAGGACTGCCTAAAACCTGTGCGTAAAAATTTTGATATTAAAAAGTAGGCTCTGAAAATCGCTAAATGAATCTACTTTTGCTTACCACATAAGCAACATTCCCAATTTCTTTAACACATTTCAAAAATTGTGGCCATAGATCTTTCTGATTCTGCTCCCAGACACGCTTCTGTGCCACCTTCACCAAAACATTCGATAAAAATCCATTCAACGCTGAGTAGTGTTCATGAAGTTTTTGAAAGGTGTGGAAGAGGATCTGCGGAAACGGATCGACTTCAATTAATTGTTCAATAGCCTGGGCAAACATATCTTTAGTTAGCTGGTATTCTTTGTCTTTATCAAGTAAGAGGAGGGTGAGATCTAAATTAGAATATAAAAAATCGATAACGATACAAAATTTACGTATTAAAAAATACATAAAAGTAATTTTTATCCTCAAATTTTGTACCACAATTTTCCAATTTACTAATCATACGGGTACACCCGGATAGTAAAATAGTGAAATTTGTGACTAATATAGCGTAAGTATGACACCCTAATGGTTTGAAAAAAGCCAGAAGAGCTCTTAATTACGCATATTTTAAAGTAAATCCATTTTTCAAAAACCAAAATTCTAGAACTCTAGGACGTTTTACAACGGGAAAAAATCGAGGGTTTTTTTTACATTTTACAACAGTCAATTTTTTCCATTTTCTTGTGGTCAAAATAAAAAATATCTTCAGACTCGAGTTCTCCATGCCGAAAAACCCACATATAAAAAATTCAGACAAGTTGAAAATATTTTTTGGTTAAAATTGAGGTTTTTATCCCAAGGAAGAACATGTGTTTCTGCTCCAATAGTTACGCAAATTATGAAGATAATCTTTTTAAATTTATTTTAAATCCGATTTTGATCATTGTTGCAAATGAAAGAGCAATGTGTGAGTTTTTTTATATGGGGTTTTTGAAATGAGGAATTCAAAAAATTCCTTTAGATTCGAATCTAAAGGAATTGTTTGATTTTGACCACAGGAAAATGAAAATCGACCGTTATAAAATGTCCGTTTTAAAGCGTTCTAGAGCCAAATTTGGTAGCACCACTGTTCCCCTACAATTCAAAACCAAAAAGTTATATTTTATGCAAATTTTGAGTAATCTGTTTCAAATCTTAAGAAACCCTAGCTTCACCAAATTATTTATTAAAATAAATTAGTTCACCAATCCTCATAAATGTAAAAGTTAAGCCTTATGAAAATCGGTAAACAGATTTAAAGTCTACGTACTTTCAATCAATAAACTCCTTTCTTTGTAACCAGCTGGCTTAACTTTATGCAATTCTACCAATAATTCCACCGGTCCCATTAAAGGAGCTTGTGTTTCAATATCTAAAATATGCAAATTTTAACATGGTTAATAAAAAGACAATTTCTTACGCCTTCCAAAAATCAATTTCTTAAAAAACATTGGCACAGAACGGAGATTTGTAGCAGAAAATACAAATTTCGGGATTAATTCTTGTAACTCAGACTAAAAAATGCAGCTTAAAAAAATACAAATGAAAAAAAACCCACCTTGGATAAACCAGTTAAAACCGGAATCAAAGAACGCACATCCGTATTTCTAGAAATATGCAAATTTTTCAAGTGTGCTACTAATTGAATAGTTGGAGCGTCTAAAAATAATCAGCTTGAAAGTATTCTAAACAACAAAAGAACTACTTCTTTCAGTCAACAAATGCACTATACGAGCCACTAAAGTCTCGGCTCCTTCTGGGCAACTTTCCACCATTTTTAACAAATCATCACTAAACATTCCAATTGATTTAATAGACGTTTCAACATTTCTCATTGTTATCTTAAAAACCAAATTAAAAAATAAAATACTTTAAAAATAAAAAAATGTATAACGAGAGTAATTTTTGGTATTAGTTCAGATTAGCAATCCAAAATGACAGGTTTCAAAATCCGGAAAAAGTTTTTTCTTAAAATAATCCCTATAGGGGTTTTTAGGCGGTGAATCAAATGCATGCATTTCCAATACGTAAAAATGCTTTCTTGATCTGGATCCAGAGTATTGAAGCAAAAATCAAAACTTTTAGTTTTTTATGCGGGAAACAATTATGCGAATTTTGAACACCATTTAATTAGTTGAAAATTCGAACAACACCGAAACGTCAACTTTTTCATAAAAAAAACTAAAGTTTTGATTTTCTCTTCAATACAACGACTCTGAATCAAGGTCAAGAGGATTTTCACGCATCGGCAATGTGCATGTTCGATTCACCAAATAGAAAAGCGTCTATAGGGATTATTTTTAGAAAAAAATATATAAAACTTTTTTCCAAATTTTGAACTCTGTCATTTTGGATTGCTAATCTGAACTAGTACCCAATTTTTTATTAATTCAGAAAAAAGATCAAAAAATAACCACAATAAAAAAATCGCTATTAAAAAACTTTTTCGATTTCCGTAGATAGTGTTGTTCACCTACCCTTTTAATTTCTTTATTCGCTCTGGCGTAAACCGATGCCAATTGTAACAATAATGAATTATCGTGTGGCAATAAACTCAAAAATAAGTGCAATGCTGCTTTAACAAGAGATTCATCCCAGGGCAT
>JAQGBS010001067.1:0-17388 GCA_034698545.1 Acrobeloides obliquus | reverse complement strand
TGCTAAAAACATCTAGTAAAAAGTTTTTTGAAAAAACTTCAATTTAAAATTTACACTTCGAAAAGGTTCCTTGTAAGACCTAGGCTTAGGTCTAATTGGGATCCGTTTGGGTGTTCGGCGCAGTCGTACTTTTACAAATTGCCATCTCGAATTCGTTTCGATCTCGTTTGAATTAGTTGGAGTATTGACACGAAAACCCTGAATTTTACATTTTTTAAAATATACTTAGTTTTTGGGTGTATTTAAACAACACAGACGGCATTCGTTATAGCTCGACGAGACGAACAAAACGACATTTAAAAATGTAAAATTCAGGGTTTTCGTTTCAATACTCCAACTAATTCAAACGAGGTCATGACGCCGTCTCAACTTGAGTCACGAATTCGAAACGTTTAGCGCGCAGCCTAAATTTCCCAACTATCCATTAGGTCCTTGCATAATTATCCAACGTTTTTTTCAGATTAGTTGTTTTCAATGGGGACATCCATTTTCTTCAAGATTTTTTTATTAGCATATGAGAACCAATTATGGGAAAATTTTAATGCAAATTTCAGCATTTGGCGATTTCTCAGGGTTTCGTTATAATGCAAATTAAAACAAACTTGAAAAATGCGGTTTTTGACTTCAAATTGATATATCTGCATAGACAAATTCTTTTTTGATGCAAATTTTCGCCCTTCTCTGGTATTAAATTACAGGGAACATGATTCCGCTTTCGGTTTTTAATCCGACTCATAGTTTTTTTTTGGAAATTGAGAAATCATAACACAAACTCCATTTTTTGACCATTTTCAACATTGACCTACAGAACTTAAAGGGGGTAACAATTATGGCTTATTCTCTGAAAATTTTTTTGCCAAAACAGCCTATATAGGGGTAAAATTATGCGAAAAATCGATTGCGCGCTTTCCCGAAGCTTGAAAATGCTTCTTTGACACTGATTCAGGGAAATAAGAGTGTGTATTGAAGCGAAAATCCGACATGTACTAATCATGGGCAACTGCCTAAAATACAGGGTGTAACAAAAAAGTTTGATCTATTTGAAGTTTCGTTTCTACACAAAATAAACCGTCGAAGAGATCATTTTTGGGGGTTTTTCTATGCGAGGAGAAACGACTGTGCGCATGCGCAGGCATGAAAACACTAGCCTGCCCCTGAATCAGGGAAGAAATGAGAAAATGAGCTTTTTTCCAGTTATTTAAATAGGTAACGAATTTTTTAGCACGAAAAACATCATTTCTGGGGGTTTTCATGAAAAAATTCATTACCTAATTAAATAACTGAAAAAGCTCATTTGCTCGTTTCTTCCCTGATTCAGGGTCAGGCTAGTGTTTTCATGCTTCGGGCATGCGCTCAATCGATTCTCCTCGCATAAAAAAGATGATCTCTTCGACGGTTTTGTGTAAAAACGAAAATTCAAATAGGTCAAATTTTTTTGTTATACCCCAAAATTCGCATATTTATGTTCGGTGACAACATTATAACCTTTTATAACTTTGAACATCACACCCCGGCTCTATCTATATCATCATCCCATCCCACTTATAAAAGTAACACTCGTGCCATTTGCCCTTTAGAATTAATTTACTACGCTTTTTACGAATAAATGACATCCTACCACTAATGAAAAGCGTCATAATTATTGAATATTTAATTATGAGAAAGATTCCAACATCATCCTCCAACTTGACTATTATTTAAATTTATCGGCGAATTATACTAGTCGACTCGGAAAAAAGGAAAGTTGGTGAAAAATGGAGCATTTTTTGTTTTTACGGCACCCTCTGAATCGTTGTAGTTTTTGAGATTTTTGCGTTTGAAATGTTGAATTTGTGTACACATGTTTTCGCTTTAATACACAAACTTTTTTGAATTTTTAATCGATTTTTCATAACATGAACATTGTAGCAATTTTTTTTAAAGTTGCCATAATTTTTATTGCTTCGATAAGTTCATGAAAAATGGAGTATTTTTTGTTTTGACGGCACCCTCTGAATCGTTGTAATTTTTGAGAGAATTGCATATGAAGTTTAGTCTGTGTATTACAACGAAAACATTTATTTCAAATTCCTGATTCAATCAAAATTTGTTTATTGACGCGAAAATAATTTGAATTTCTTGAACAAGTAAATATAGCGTTTTTTTCAGCTCACTGAGACGAATAAAATGACACCAAAATTATTCAGTTTGAAAATCATTTTGAGTTATTGAAACGAAAACATGAATCAGGGTTTTCGTTTCATTAGCCCAAAATGATTTTAAATTGAAGAATTTTTGTGTTAGTTTATTCGTCTCATTGAGACGAGAAAACGCTATATTTACTTTTTTCTAAATGCTCAAGAAATTTAAATTATTTTCACGTCAATAAACAACTTTTGATTGAATTAAGAATTTGAAACGTAGGCAAATGTTTTCGTTGTAATACACAAACGAAAAATAGTCGTAGTAGTAGCGTCACTTTCTTTCATCACGTTTTTCGCCATTTTCTCCGCTAAATTTCGCCCACTTTCAATTATGCTCATTTTTTCCGATTTTTATATTTAAAAATTCACTTAGTAAATAACATATCGGTGTAATGAAATCTGCAACTTCCGTTTATGCAAAATGATACATTTTTTATTGGCTACCTACACATATGAAAAAATATGTGTAAATAAAGAAAATTTAGTTGGCTAATATTGCAAAGGCGGCGCAATAGGGGGTGGTGCGGAGTGCATAAAAAGTCGTCAAAAAAAAAAATTTGATCCTCATCATCCACCTTAAAACTTTCGAAACTTGTATGTTCGCTGCATGTGCTAAACTTTGTTGTTGAGGTTATTGAAACGAAAACTCTGAATCAGGGTTTTCGCTTCAATAACCCAAAACAATTTTCAAATTGGATAAATTTGGTGTCGTTTTGTTCATCTCGTCGAATGCCTTCTTTCTTTTTTAAATGCACCCAATAATTAAGCATATTTAAAAATGTAAAATTCAGGGTTTTCGCTTCAATGTTCAGATACATTCAAGCCGTTTTCGGACGGAAAAAACGCTTCCCTGATTCAGGGAAGTATTGTGTATTGAAGCGAAAAGTCGCAAAAATGCGATTTTTGCGTAAACTTTTTGCAATGTTATATTTAACCAATGATTTAATCTAATTAACAAATGATTTTCGCAAATTTTCGCTTCGATATACAGCTTTTCTTGAATCAGATGTCAATTCGAATACCCCGCACATTTTTACGTCGTTTTTAGGCAAAAATCACATTTTTGCGACTTTTCGCTTCATTACACAGACCTTCCCTTAATCAGGGAAGCGTTTTTTCGCTTTGAAAATGTCAAGTTCCGATTCTTTGCATGTTTTTACTCCTAGAGGGGTGATTTCCAGAAAAAATTTCCATGTGGGTGGCCACCCCCTTGTTGTGTTATTAGCTCCAAAATTTCTATGTTCGTGAGAAGTTTTATATTTTCATGACAAATTTTATAGTTTTAGTACGAAAACTTTTTTTAGCATCAAAGAAATCTCATCATTTTTGAGTTTCTTTCACAATAGGTTAAAAAATTTGTCATTCTATAAAATGGTAAGCTATATACTAAAACTCAACTTCCGTATTATGTTTCGAAGTTTTGTTAAACATTTTAGCTTACGTAATATTTCCTTACAATATTGCATGTTTTGTGTGAAAATGACATTTTAATATAAAATTTTCAATTGTTTATATTTTCCAAGGTGTGAAAAATTCTCATGCGCATATGTTATATATCAAGAGCAGCTTGGTTTATAGAACTCTTTATTTTTAAGTTTTCGAATACATCAAAAGGATAAGATGAAAGGCTTAGGCTTGGGTTTAGGCTTAAGCTGAGGAGTCATTTACATGATCAAATTTTTAACATTTTTAGACCCCCTACCCCTTCCCCCTTCGTGATCAAACATGATCACGTGCTTACATCTGTTTCAATTTCTGAGTAGGGAGGGGGAATTACCCATCGCTACGTGCCTGATCACGTGATCAATGGCCTGACCTCCTTCCCCGTGATAATTTCACCTCCCCCTCGACCTGATCACGTAATATGTGAACGACCCCCTTAGGCTTAAGCTTAGGCTTAGTCTTAAGCCTAAGCCTAAGCCTAGGCTTAAGTTTTGAAACAGAAAAAATTTTAGTTTTGAACAGAATTTTTTATCTCTATTCAAACTGAAAGTTCAAGTTGGGGTGATCAACTTTTGCGTGAGAAGTAAATTTCAAATCGTTAACCTTTAGGAGATATTTATAAAACAAAATTCCATGAAAAATTTAAACGAGTTTGTGTATTGAAGCGAAGGGATTGACATCATTTGAACTTATCTGAATATTGAAACAAAAATGATAAAAAAATTGCTTTTTAAAATTTTGTTTTGCAAATATCTTCGAAGGATTAACGATTTACTTCCAACTCAAAAGTTGATCACCCCAACTTGAACTTTCAATTTGAACAGAATTAAAATTTTTTGTTGGGATCGAACTCATGCCAATAACATAATTGCCCAGCGTCCTAGCTATTAGGCTATGCGTGCCAAGCTCTTTGATCTCTCTATGACGAAGAGTTTAAACAAAATCGTAATATTTGACGCAATGTTTTTCAAAAACCAACTTTGGCGCATCACTAACTAAAACATCACCTCCCTCGGATCTTCCCAACGTAATTTTTCTGGCTCATAAAAATGGCGACAAAACGTTCGGACGAAACAAATTAAAAATTGAGTCTTCGGTTCGTCATTCGTGTTATTATTATTCATGCTCGGTTGAAGGTGGCAACCTTTTCTTGAAATGATCAAAAACGATATCTATATCTTATACTTTTTGCATCACTTTTTTGCTAGAGAATTTCTTGGGCTGAGAACTTATGTAAAATTCATATGTCGTGAAGGCGTATATATAAAAGCATAAGATAGAAGATATATATATCAGCATAAGATAGGAGCTTAAACTTCAGATCGTGCTTCATTTTAATCTGTGGTGTTTTTTGCGAAAAATGTCAATTTTTTACTAAGGCGTGTAAGATTAAAATTTAAGCATTTTGAGATTTGAAATGAGGAACGAACTAAGCCTAGGCCCAAATATAAGCTTAAGCCTAAACTTAAGCCTAAGCTTAAGTCTAAACTTAAGCCCAAGCTTAAGCCTAAATCCAAGGCCAAGCTTAAGCCTAAGCCCAAGCCTAAGCCTAAGCCTAAGCCTAAGCCTAAAGCCTTCTCTTAAAAAAGACTATAATTATTTTTGGAAGAAAAATTACGTGCTTTTTTTACTTTTTATATTAGATTAACTACTATGAACTTTTGTCTAATCCTCGCCATAAAACTTTATCGCGCCATCCTGACACCAATTTTGGCGTGCTTCAATTTTCAATTACGTATAAAAAACTATGTTTTCCATTTTTCAGGATGAGTAAAAAAAGTACAATTTTGGGGCCAGAAATTTTTTAGGACCGAAATTTTTTTTACTAAAAATGACCTATATAGGGATAATTTTATGAGGGGAATCGATTGCACACATTTTCTAAACATGAAAAAGTTATCTTGACCCTGACTCAGGAAATGGAATTGGTATATTGGCGCGAAAATCGAAAAATTTCAATACACCAACTCCACTCCCTGAATCAGGGTCAAGGAAGCGTTTTCATGAATCGGGAATGCACGCAATCGATTTCCTGCATAAAATTACCCCTATATGGGTCATTTCTAGTAAAAAATTTCCACGTCCCAAAAAAGTTTTCGGACCCAAAAATCACAAAATGCACTTTTTTACTCACCCTGTATAATTTTGAATGAAAAAATTGTATTCTAGGTCTACACAAGACTACAAAAATGAGTTCATATTTAAATAATGTCAAAATAACTTCTTCAAATTCTTCTATAACATATTTTTACTGGTTTTTATTACTAGCATTATTTGCTTGTTCCGCGAATGCACAACCAGCTTCAAGAATATATTATGCATTGTTGGGGTAAGGCTTTAAACATAAAAGTGCAAGTGGGGGGGGGGAGAGGGTACATAAATAAATAGAGTTGTTAATTATGGCATCCCTTCGCAGTTAGTAGCTAGACCTTCCCCCCCCCCCCCACAAGAAGGCCTTAAGCCTAAGCCCAAGTCTAAGCTTTAGCCCAAGCCTAAGCTTAAACTTAAGCCTAAGCCTAAGCCCAAGCCTAAACTTAGGCTTGGGCTTAGACTTAAGCTTAGGATTAGGCTTAGGTTTAAGCTTAAGCCCAAGCCTAAACCCAAGCCTAAGCCCAAGCCTAAGCCCAAGCTTAAGCCCAAGCTTAAGTCCAAGACTAAGCTTAAGCACTATATTTTTAGCGAAGACGGTTCATTGTCAAGAATCTCTCCATATTATAAATTCTACCCAATAGATCATACCATTCCTTCCATGGACGAGAACGAAGCAGCTTTGAACAAACGTACCCCAATGAAAAAATATGACCGAAACTGTTTCTTCTCACCAGTTCAATGCATGCTTTCTTATGACAAAAATGCGGATGAGGCACTATATCGAGGAAGAAAATAAAAATTTATTTTTTTTAAAGATCTCATGCTTTGTATATTAATAAATGTTATAGTTTTTGAAATTTTTTTCAAGTTTTAAGTATGATAAAAATTTTTTGTCGTACTATACGAACACGTGAACTTTTTTCAACAAGTTCAAGAACGCATTAAGAACAATAGATTGGAAAATTCGACAAAAAAATTTCAAAGATATGAAAAAAAATTTTACACATGTTTACGCGTGATTACAGGGTGAGTAAAAAATCGTACATGATTTTTTGATGGTTTTTGGATCCGAAAATTGTTTTCTAAAAACGATAGGGGCAATTTTACGTGGGGAATCGATTGCGCACATTCCTGAAGCTTGAAAATGCTTCACTGACCCTGAATCAGGGAGATTAAGATGTGTATTGAAGCGAAAATGATTTTAAAAATTCCATGTTTCATGGAAAACTGACTATTCAGGGGTTTTTCTATGTGAGAAATCGATTGCGCGTATTTCCGAACCATGAAGAAGATTACCTGACCCTGATTCAGGTTCGAAATCTGCATTTTAACGTTGGATTTTTAATTTTAATATCTTACCTGAATCAGGGTCAAGTTACCATTTCACAGTTCGGAAACGTTCGCAATCGAGAAAAATTCTAGATAGTCAGTTTGCCCGTGAAAAACAGAATTTTTTGTATCATTTTCGCTTCAATACACACCTTAATTCCCCTGAATCAGGGTCAATGAAGCACTTTCAAGCTTTGGAAATGCGCGCAAATGATTCCCCATGTAAAGTTACCCCTAGTTTGGCCATTTTTAGTTAAAAAAATTTTCGGATAAAAACTTTTTTTTGACCCGAATTTTCGGGCAATCAAAAAATCACGAAAAGTACGGTTTTTTACTCACCCTGTAGACAAAAATGAAATTCAGAACCGGTTGTGTTGCCAAGACCGAAAATGGTCTTCCAGTCGTTGTAGTAAATTTTTTTAATTCAGGTTTCCACTTACAAAGGCCAAGTACCTCCTCTCTTTTAGGCATCTTTGAGGAAGTGAAAAGATGAAAAACTCGTGAGTAAAACTAAGAGTTATAATCGTATTAACAAAAAAGAAAGATTTGTACAACTTTGAATGAATGGTCCTCTAGTTGTAAAAAGCATACATAAACGACCTTTAATCAACTTTAGTAGAAGAGTGAGTAAAAGACCGAACACATGCGTGTTTCGGTCTGATTTTGGTCTATTCACAAAATTAAGATGAAAATTTTTTATTTTTAATAGTTGTTTATATAGATTTTGGCTGCCAATAAACTAAACTCTGTATCATAGAGGAACTGTGCGCGCATGGCTGAATGGCTAGAACGCTGGCCATTTATGTTATTAGCTCGGGTTCGGTCCCACCAGAGTCTTTTTTAATTTCCTTGAATCAGGGAAGCATTTTCAAGCTTCGAAATTTTTATTTTAGCGAATCATAAAAAGTTTTAAAAGTAAACCCCATTAAAATTACATGAAATTTTTTTGCCTATCATTGGTTTTTGGGGAAAAATTTTCTGCACCGCATTTAGCTGGTTCAATTCTTGTCAGAGTCGTTTGTTTTTACATCATTTAAAGAACCAGTCCGATCGGGAAAAAGTTGCCATTTTTGTTGATATTTGGAAAGTTCATGAAAAATAAAGCATTTTTGTTTTTTACGGCATCTTCTGAATTGTTGTAGTTTTTGAGATAATTGGGTTTGAAGTTGGCGATTTTTGAAATTTTGTATATTACAACGAAAACATGTGCCTGATAGTTTTTCCCTGAATCAATAAAATCTGTATATTGAAAAGAAATAATTCAAAATCCTTGAACATTTAGAAAAAACAAATAGAGCATTTTTTTAAAATTTTGAGATTTGAAATGAGAAACGGGGTAAGCCTAAGCTTAAGCTCAAGCCTAAGCCCAAGCCTAAGCCCAAGCCTAAGCCCAAGCCTAAGCTTAAGCCTAAGCGTAAGCCTAAGCTTAGACCTAAGCCTAAGCTTAAGCCTAAGGGTCGAAAAACATGAAAAATTGCCCAAATTCCGGTTTTTTTTATACACCCTGTAGTATGAACTTTTCATTTTTTTTGTTGTTGCTTTTTTGAAACTCATGAATGAAACGCTATTCACCGTGACTTACACACTAAACAACCTGTTTTTAGCTTCAAAAATAAGTTCCAAACATGAAGGTCATTTTAAATATTGGAACGATTTTTTTACTTTTACGTAAGCGTTTTTTAATTCCATCAGATATTTTTCTTATATAAACTTGTTTATAGACGGTTATCATTGCTCAAGCTCGGGTTTATTATGCAACATTACCGGTTCTAGCGAAACGTTGTCCCCAGAGCATAGAAAATTGATCTTAGATAAGCATAACGAATATCGAAGTCTTGTAGCGAAAGGGAATGCTACCACAAACAATGGGACAGAGTTTATGGCATCAGCTAAAAATATGCATAAATTGGTAAGATTCAAAATTCTGTTTTATGTGAGATTCCAAAATGCTGGTCTTAGGCTTAGATTTAGGCTTAAGCTTAAGCTTAGGCTTAGGCTTAGCCTTAGGCCTAGGTTTGGGCTTAGCCTTAGCTTAGGCTTAGCTTAAGCCTGAGCTTGGGCTTAGACTTACTGTAAACATTCGCAACAAAAAATGCATGTCTTAATGACTAAGATGCTGGCCATTCATGTTATTGGACAGGTTCGATCCAGTAGCGTAGGCAAAGGAGCGGAAGGGGAGGGGGTGTGCCCACTCTAATGGGCCAAAATTTAAAAAAATTCCTGCACATAAGGGTTCTCCTTATGTTTTTTGGGAAAAATCGGCCTAAAAATTGAAAAATTCGTCAAAAAAGTTAAAAATTCATCAAAAATAGAAAAACATAGTATGTTCTGAATCGTTGTAGTTTTTGAGAAAATTGCGTTTAAAGTTGGCGATTTTTGAAAAATCCGTGTATTACAATGAAAACATGAACATGCCCAAATTTTTTGGTTCTCGCCTTGAAATAAAATTATACCGATTTTCGACCAACCTACTAAACAATTGTAATTTAGATCTATGACTGCAACCTAGAAGTCATAGCCCAAGGCTGGGCAGATGGTTGCCGTGGTCTAGTCCATTCTGATGATTCGTATCGTCGAGCTGGTGAAAATCTGTTCATAATTTTTGGCAAAGGTTATAATATGCGATTGGGTAGGCCTCTCCACTTTTCCTCCAGATTTGTAAACATAGATTTGTAGAAAAAGCACTAGAATGGGGAATAAGAGTCTGGTTTGAAGAATTAGATGAAATAGGCATGAACTCCAATGACACCACATTTACTAAGGAGTTACATGAGTCTGGTATAGGACATTTTACCCAAGTAAAATTTTTTGAATATATTCTAAAAGAATCAAGTTGAAATATGAAATTTGTAGTTGGCCTGGGGCAAAACGACGCATGTTGGTTGTGGACTGACACTTTGTGAAAAGAATGATACCATGCTAATTTCTTGTAATTATAGACAGAAGTAAGTTTAAAGAACATGGCGAGCAATTTTTGATTGATTTTCAATTTTTGACGAATTTTTCAATTTTTAATGAATTTTTTCAATTTTTGACAGATTTTTAAATTTTTGACGAAATTTTCAATTTTTGACAGATTTTTCAATTTTTGACAAATTTTTCAATTTTTAACGAATTTTTTCAATTTTTGACAGATTTTTAAATTTTTGTCGAATTTTTCAATTTTTAGCGAATTTTTCATATTTTTGACGAATTTTTCAGTTTTTAATGAATTTTTTCAATTTTTTACAGATTTTCATATTTTTGACGAATTTTTCAATTTTTAGCGAATTTTTCATATTTTTGACGAATTTTTCAATTTTTGACGAAATTTTCAATTTTTGACGAATTTTTTCAATTTTTATCGAATTTTTCATATTTTTGACGAATTTTTCAATTTTTAGCGAATTTTTCATATTTTTGACGAATTTTTCAATTTTTGACGAAATTTTCAATTTTTGACGAATTTTTTCAATTTTTATCGAATTTTTCATATTTTTGACGAATTTTTCGAATTTGGATGAATTTTTCAATTTTTGACCCCCGATTTTTTGAAAAATCTGAATAGTGACACGAAAACATGAGTTACTCTCAAAAAGACTGATTGGATGAACCAGCGACATCGGTGCAGAAATTTTTTCCAAAAACTAATGAAAAAAAGTTTTTGAGTAATTCTAAGGGGGTTTACGTTTACAACTTTTTATGACTCGCTAAAATAAAAATTTCGATCGAACCTGGGAATGGCCAACATTCTAGCCATTAGGCCATGCGCGCCCAGCTTTTTGTGAACAGAGTTTATATCGTCTCTTAAAATCTTATTTTAGAGGAAATTACTTTCACCAGGAGATTTGGGAAATTGGTCCACCATGCCAATCCGATGAAGAATGTACCACTTATGCCAATTCCACATGTGATGTAGAAATGGGCCTGTGTGAAGTTCCACCCGATTTCAAACCGAAATTGCCAAGACTTCGAAAAACTACTACAACAACTACAACAACCACCACATCAACCAGCACTACCACAGCCTCAACAACAACACCCATTGAAGAAACAACAACAATGCCAACAACAGCCGCAGAGTTGAATGAAACCGATGAGCTCGGCTCAAACTTGGACAATATGCAAGAACTTTCAACGAATGATACTCAAAAACCTTCAACGAATGACACGCAAGAGCCTTCAACGAATGACACGCTCATCTCTGCGACAACAACTTCAAGTTTAAGTTCAACAGAAGATGAAGAAATTGCTGAAAAAAATCCAGAAAATCAAGACACTAACACAACCGAGGCACCAACAACGAATGTTCCTAAAATTGATGAAAACATTGAAGAAGAAAAACCTAAGGAAAAAGCCTCCACCGAACCAGTCACCAAAATCGAAAAACCTAAAGAAGAGTTCAAAAAAGCTATTGAATCAGAAGACGAAAAGTTCTTGAATGAAATTTCAACAAATTTCCATTTTAAATCAACTCTAGAGAATACATCTACCATCCTAGTCGATCAAGATACCAATTCGGAAACTTCAACAACCAAAATCCCCATTTTCCCTTTCCCACTAGAGCTCAATATTCATAAACATGATCACCAGGATTCCAACTCTAAGCCCCATGATGAAGAAAGCAAGGCGAAAAAACAGGAAGATAAAACTCTAGAAGAAAGGGAAAATGATACAATAGCTCCAGAAATTTTAGAAGAAGTAGCGACGATTACCGACAATAAGAAATTGAAAAGAAGTAAAAATAAGAATGAAAACATTCGGAATGATTTGGATAGCGACGGAGAAATAGTCAAGACGAAACATTTTGGAGTGGTTTAAAAAATAGAAAATTTTATATCAATTTTTTTGTACATTGTACAGGGTGGCGCAAAAAAGTTCGAAGCTATATTGTGGATTAGAGAGTGGGGGGTCACCCCTGGGTCAAAAATCAAAAGAAAATTTTTTTAATGACTTATTTAGGGGTAATTTTATGCGAAAAATCGATTGCACGCATTCATGAAACACGGATCAGTACTAATCCATGACGGATCCGTACGGTTGACAGTGATCAGTACGGATCCGTACGGTTCAAATTAGGAACAGGACCACCCTGTACTTCTATATTTTTGCGCTCACCCATTTTATTTTTCTTTATAAAATTTTCATCAATAAATCATAGGATTGGATTACGAACTAGATAATCTTCAGTAACACAAAAGGAAATAATTGTAGTAGTCGAGAATCGGGCAGTATCACTTTTTGTACAATTGTTTTCGTACGGTACTTTTCGTACAATTATTTTTCGTACGAACTTTTCGTACAGGTACTTTTCGTACAATTAGTTTTCCTACGGACTTTTCGTACAGGTACATACATGAACAAGGAGTTCATACATGAACAAAGAGGGGGGACAAGCTACCTCGAGGCTATATGGTGTCAACAAAAAAAGGTCGGCACCCATTTACATTATTTAAAAAAAATTATATAGCTTTTATGTTTTGGGTTATATCCCGAGGCTCGGCTATATAGCCGTGAGACTTGGAATCAAAGTCTCAACTCAGCTTCGCCACTCTGAGGCTATATGAATCTTTAACTTTTGGCTAGCTACATGAGGGGGGGGGGACAGTCCTCCCCTGTTGGTAATATATGACGGAATTCAAGCTCAATATCTCTATTTGTATTGTCACTTCGTGGTCAACCATGTCTATCATTTTGTGAATCCAAGTCCACATGCAGACGATAGAATCCAAATGGTGCATACATGTCCGTCGAAAGTATGGTGTAGTGGATACGCTGCCGCCTAGAAAGCTTTTTGATTGGGGGTCATACATGAACAAGGAGGGGGGGACAAGCTACCTCCAGGCTATATGGTGTCGACCAAAAAAAGGACCTTTTTTTAGCTCGACGGCTTCGCCACTCCGAGGCTATATGAATCTTTAACTTTTGGCTCGATGCTAGCTACATGAGGGGGGGGGGGACAGTCCCCCTCCCATTGGTAATGTATGGCACATGTCACTCCATATTAAACAAAAAAAGACTAACAGTAAAATATGGTGATAGCTCAACTGGTTCTCCTTTAAATTCCTCTAAAAGTTGGACCATTTTATTGGCTTGATCAATAATGGCGTCCTAAAATTATAAAATTGAGATTTAAAAAAAATTTTTTACAAAATACTTCTAAAATAGGTCTCCCTAAGCCAAAATCTCTTAAAACATGAAGTGCATAACGCCTCTGACTTTTATACCAAGCATTGTTTGGAAAAACAAGTCCATAAGCACCTCCAAGTATATCATGGTTAACAGTCAATTCTGGTCTACCAGCGAAAACTTCTCCTTGTCTTACGAAATATTCTTTTAGCGACTAAAAATTACTCATGACAATCCAAACTTGAAAAAATTTATCAAAACGCGTTTTCATAGCCATGTGGTAGCGCAGTCTATTTCGGGGCATAGGCTCGAATGGAACAAAGGGGATGGAACGATACGAATGAAACGATACGAATAAAACAACATAATAGAACGAAACCAAATTCAGGGTTTTCGTTTCAATATTCAGGCAAATTCAAACTCGTTCCCTGATGCCGTCTAGAAATAATATTGTTTCATTCGTATCGTTTCAAACCTTTCGTTTTCTTCGAGTCTATTTCGGGGAGTGAGGGTAATTTTTGGGTTACATTTTTACCTCATAATCATTAACAATAACATAGGGTTTTGGCATCCATACTGTGATAATATTCCCGTATTCTTTCTTCCACCGCAAAATATCTTTATGCAAGTCGGAAAAATTTAGCTGGAAAATATTTCCAACCAATGGTAATGGTATCGGTCCTGGTGGAAAACTTTTTCTTCTTAGATTCCAATAAACAAAGTAAGCGGTTATAGCAAAAACTAGGATCAGAATAAACATACTAAAAACCACGAATAAGCGTATCCCGGAATCTTCGCGAAATTTAAATCCTAAAATATTGTCGTTCAAAAATCTTTTTTAAAGGACCAGTGCAACAGAAAAATCGATTTTCTGGAAATAAGCCTATCATGTAGAACTGCGTTCACTGATCATTTTTTATTTTTACAACATAGGGCGTAAACCTCATTTTCATGGAGAAAAATTGCAAAAAAGTGAGGTGACTGGGGACAGTGCAAAAAGGAACTGTCCCCGGCGGGGATCGAACCCTTAACAATCGAGGAAACTTTCACTTGTTTATATAGGTTAGGTTATTAATCAAACGGTGAATACTTGTGTCTAATTTGTGAGGAACTTTGTGAAAGTACACAATCTAGTTTCTGTCTTGGAAGCATGCACAGTCTAGTTAAAAACCACCGCAACAACTTCACGGACTTTTATTTTGTACATGTTACACTAAGATAGAAACTATATTATGCAAAAGACAGAAACTATATTATTTTTTGCCAAAAGGTCACAAAAAGTTCACATAGTCAAATAATCAAACGGTGAATACTTGTGTCTAATTTGTGAGGAACTTTGTCTCACAAGGGAACGGCAACAGTGTATGGTGCGATTTCAAACAATTTCAAGTATATTCTTGTAGAGCACCCCTGACTTGAAGTCGGATGTAAAAACTTTATTTTATTTTTCAAAAACAAAATATAAGGGTGTGAAAAACTTTTTTCCAGAAAAATATCCATCTTTAAAAAATCAAAAGTATAGCATAGCCTCATACCATTGGGGTCTGATTACGCCACGGATTTGAACCTGCGGGCCCAACGTTGCTTAATTTGCCAAATCGAACGGGCGGCGCCTTAGACCATTTGACCATCACCCCGGACTTTTTTCCTATTGGCGGCAGAAACGGACTTTAACTCGAAATTGATTGGCACAAACAATACATGTTACTCGCCCTGCTGCCCCTGACTTAAAGGACCAGTCCAGTAGGAAAAAAGTTGCCAATTTTGTTGATATTCGGAAAGTTCATGAAAAATGGAGCATTTTTTGTTTTTACAGCATGTCCTAAATCGTTGTAGTATTCGAGATAATTGCGTTTGAAATTTTGAATCTGTGTACATGTTTTCGTTGTAATACACAAACTTTTTTGAATTTTTAATCGATTTTTTAAATTTTCATAAAATGAACATTGTAGCAATTTTTTATAGCTAAATGAAACGAACAAAATGACACCAAAATTATCCAATTTGAAAATTATTTTGGGTTATTGAAATGAAAATTCTGATTCATGTTTTGAAAAGCAAATTCATTTTCATGAGTATAACCACCAAAACCCCATGTTATAGTACTCGTTTTCATTATATTGCTGATGAACAACACTAGTACTTGGTCTTGTCTTAGTTTCATACATCGCCTTTTTATCCTGTGAAAAATAATATATGGTGTGTATGGCCTATCATTTGGTGAAATATGAACAAGCACTCACAAGCCTTGATTGTTTGAATGATGGTCTTGCTGAGATTGCTCCAGATTAAGAAAATTTAACGGAATACAAATTCAAACGCACGAAGGGAACTGCCATTATTAAGCATGTTATCGCTCCAGAAATAAGGCTGAATGAAGAAAAGAATTGAACAAAGCCAAGTATGCTTTTAAAAATGTATAAATATAGTCCATTTCGGCCGCCAATGGGAAAAAATCCGGATGAAATGGCTAAGTGGTCTCTCGCTTTGCACTCCGAAAGACGCTTTGCACGCCCTTCGGAGTGCAAAGCGAGAGCTTTACCACTTGGCCATCTCATCCAGACTTTTTCCCCATTGGCGGCAGAAATAAACTATAAAATTGTTTAGATTTTGAGATCTTGCAATTCAGAGCATTCTAGAACCGGTTAATTCGGACCTTGTGTCCCCTATAAGCTACGTTGAAAAAACTCGCAACAGTTCTGGTCATCCGAAGATGTTACTACTAAGCACTACTTTGGACCCCTTTCCGGCATCTTTGAGCCCAAAAACCATATTATCCTTGCAAAGTAAATTTTTTTCTACCAAAATACGTTGGAAAAAATTTTGTGCCGAGGCAGTCCGAATCTCTCAGACTTCACGTATTAACACTATGCCCATTTCAAGTTCGAATGTTCAAGAAGGCGTCTCTCAAAAAAGTAATTAAAACAAGCAAATTTGATTCTTAGATTTTTTTGGTTTCCCTTCATTTGCACAACCAACACCCCACATTACCTTGTTTCCATGGAAGATGGAGGAGGTCGGCAATCATTCTCGTCATTTTTTTGAATATAAAAGCTGATGAATCTGAAAAAAGTAATTATAAAACAAGCATATTTGATTCCTAGAAAGTTGATTTACACCTGGACTATTGGCTTTTTGATTAGCTTTCGTCAATTACTAGTTATCAATTACTTATACCCACAACAATTCGTGGTTTTGCTCTCACTCAAAAATGAGCATACAATTCTCATCTAATAATTCTTTATCTCTAGAAAAAATCTACCACCCCAACGTTGCCCACATATGCAATTATTTTGACTATTTTGCCCTGGGTCTAGCCACTATAACCACTGTTATTGGCTGTTATATTATCCTCACACAATCCACTGCCCAAATGGGTGAGTACAAATATATTATGCTATTACAAACTATTTGGTGTTATTTATTTGATCTAGCCTATGTTATAACACAGCCAATATTTTTATTCCCTCATTTATTCGTTTATTCAGGAGGCTTATTAAAAAATGTTTCACCAGAAGTCTTCTTCATTAGTGGTGTAATGGTTTTAATGATATTATTTAGTGGTACTCATTCGGTTCTATTTGCATTTACTTATAGAGTAGCTCAACTATTTTATCATTCGTGGGTTGAAAAGTGGTTCACTGGAAGGAAGTTGTGGATTGTATATATCGGGTCTTATATAGTTTTTATAACACCATTAGCAGGTAGGTCGATTTTACTGATTCATGTTTTCGTTTCAATAACCCAAAACATTGTTCAAATTCAATAATTTTTGTGTCATTTTGTTCGTCTCATTTAGCTATAAAAAAATTGCTTAATGTTTATTTTATGAAAATTTAAAAAATTGATGCAAAAATCAATTTTTCTGCAAAAAATTCAATAAGTTTGTGTATTACAACGAAGAGCTTATAATAAATTCAAAATTTCAAACGCAATTATCTCGAAAACTACAGCGATTCAGAACATGCTGTAAAAACAAAAAATGCTCCATTTGTCATGATCTTTCCTAATATATCATTTTTTCATATGATTGTGACTTACTGGAATGGTTCTTTAACCTAGCCTAGCCTTAGCCTAAGAATAAGCCTATGCCTAAGCATAATCATAAGCTTAAAGGGGGGGGTAACCTTTGCAGCAGCACTTTTGAGAAAAAAATTTTTTTTTTAATTTTTGCAAAAATGACTTTTCTAGGGGTAATTTTATGCGAAAAATCGATTGCGCGCATCGAAAAATT
>JAQGBS010001066.1:0-17394 GCA_034698545.1 Acrobeloides obliquus | reverse complement strand
GCCTGGACTCGAAATTTTAGTGATAGATTTTCGGAGGCGATTGCAAAGAAGATACTGCCAAGGGGTTGAAAAATGGCAGTTATGATGCTGATTGATATAAAACCGATTAGTGCCAAGACGAGTTGATGCATCATCAAATCTGGGTCAGTCGGGTTTAGTTGTAATGAGCGGAAGACTAGATTGACTATGGTGGAAGCAGCTGGCAATTCCAAGCCATGTACGATGGCGGCAAGGGTGCCTAAAAAGTGATTTAAAGTTAGAGTGTCAGGCGGTCACTTGGGGGAGGGGATCCTATCTAGAGGTTAGGACTCGACCCCAACCGGATCTCGGTTTGGTGGGTCTCAGGGAAATGGCCCCTGGCCCCCTAACGTAGTCCTGGGAAAGGTGATAATCCGATTTGATGATGTTTAATATTTACAAACCTAGTATTATATAAGGATAGGTTCCTTGAGCATTCTTGTAAACTGTTAATAAATTATAGCTATAAGAGTCACCGGATTTGTCATCTAAATATTCTAAAGAAGTAATTTTTTGATAATGCATTTTTCAAACCATAGTCAGATATTCTATTAGATACACTTTCCAGAGATTTTGATTCACTTATAGGCAAACTAGGAGCATTAAATGTGATATAGTCATTTTCTGACTCATTTTCCACATCTGATTTTCCTCCATTGGTGTAATTTGATTCTTCACCAAATTTGCGTATTTTCCTTCTAGCCTAATCAATTCGTCATGAGTACCTTGTTCGAGCACGTTTCCATTTTCGAAATAAAAAATTTTATCGGCTCTTCTGACTGTTGATAAACGATGTGCTATCATGATTGTTGTACGTCCTTTGGCAGCCTCAAACAGGGCTTTTTGTATAATGGCTTCGCTATAGAGATCAAGTGCACTAGTCGCTTCATCGAGCAACAAAATTTTGGGGTCGCGTATTAAAGCTCGAGCAATCGCAATACGTTGTTTTTGGCCTCCTAAAATTTATGTTGTCTAAAATTTGCAAGTTTGAATTTTTCCGATTTTGATCAATTTTGTTCGAATCCGATTTTGGCAATTTTTTTCGATTTTGACCAATTTTTTCGATTTTTTTCAATTTTGGCAATTTGTTTATTAGAAGTTATTCAAAAATTTTGGCCAAAAACATAAGGGGGACCATTAGGAAAAATTTTCATCTTTTTCGATTTCGTGGGGGGAGGGATTGCCCCTCGCTACGTGCCTGATAACGTGATCAATGATTTGACCCCCTCCCACCGTGATCAAGCGTGATCATTTCAGCTACCCCACCCCCTCAACCTGATCACGTGATATGTGAACGACCTCAAATTCCGTTTAGACACCCCGGAGGGGTGTGACGTTTCAAGGAACCGAAAATTCAAACTTGCTGATTTCGCAATCACGCGGCGTTAATACCCGTTGTTTCTACGAACGACTATTTAAATCTTACCCGACAATTGAACACCACCTTCTCCAATCATCGTATCATAACCTTTTGGCAATTTTTGAATAAACTCATGCGCATTAGCCACTTTACAAACTTCAATAACTTTTTCTATACTACAATTCGGATTGCCCATTTTGACGTTTTCGCTAATGGTGCCATTGAATAAGATTGGCTCTTGTTGGACGACACCAACGATGTTTCGTAAATGGTTCAGATTCATTTTTCTTATATCTGTCCCATCTATAGAGATATGACCCGAGTCGGCTTCGTATAAACGACTCAAGAGTCGGATTGCTGTAGATTTGCCACATCCACTAAATCCCACAAAAGCAACGGTTTGGTCTGGTTTGATAGTTAAATTTAAGCCAGTTAACACTTTAGCTTCTTTTCGAGTTGGATAGCGGAAATGTACGCTTTTGAATTCAATTTTCCCTTGTGGATTTTCGATATGTTGGCCAATTTCTGAATAAGGGTCAATTGTTGGTATCTAAAATTTTTAAAGGTTTCAAAATTTTTGGTGTTCCACTTCATACTCGCTCGATAATGGCATAGATTGTCGCAGCAGCTACCCTGGAATGAAGTAAAACCATTAGATTTGGTGAAACCATTCCCAGAAAATAGGCACTAAGAAGCATGGAAAAAACACAAATAATAATATCGCCTGGATTTTGTATAACCCCAATTTTGTACAAATAACCACCATACCTAAAAATAATCTGAAAATTTACAAAATTTATAAAACCTACAGCAAACCCGAACCTATTGACAGGAATAGCACAAAATAGAAAAATCCTTGTATAAATCCTTTACATAGACATTTCACAATTCCAAATTTATTGCTCCTTTGTAAATACGCTTCATATCGGTTTACCAGTGTTTCTTGCCCATTTACAGATTGCACTGTCCTTACGCCGATAATTGTCTCGGCAGCTATTCCTCCAGCTTTGGAAACGGAATCCAACTCTTTTTTGGTAGATTTGTCGATAAATTGTGAAAAGAGGCCCATGATAGCGCAATTGACAGGGCCAATACCAAGGAGTAATAATGCTAGGCGCCATTGGTAGATAAATGCTATAACCAAAGCAGCAGCAAACATGGAGACTCCTCGAATGAGCAAGCCAAGTTTTTCGCCAATTCCTGCTCGTATTCGTTCGATATTTCTAAAAAATTGTTATTCACGATTGCTGTAAATTTCGTTCGGCTCTAATTTGAGCCGACAAAATTTGAGCCATATGAAATTTGAGTTACGGTCAAACCACGACCCCCCCCCCCCTCCAAATCGGGGGAGGGGGCTGAGGTCATTTAAAAAATACCACTTCGTACGAAGTACTTAAAAACGATCACTTAATACGTCTTTGAAAAAGACCACTACGTACGAAGTCCCTTTACAACTATTACAAACTCGAATTACGAAGTGGTATTTATCGTAAGGAGGGACCCTGTTTTGTTTCAAGATGGGCATAAAAGACGAAGTAGCTCCGAAACTTACTCATTCAATTTTGAAATCAGCTCCCCCTTCGAACTCCTATCTAACCAATCAGCATCTTGTCTCAATATTGCTTTGATATAATTATTTTTCAACTCCGAGATCATCCTTGTACAGCAGATTTGAAAGCACGTATGGTAAATAAAATTGACAATAAATGTTGCTCCACCAAAACCCAAAAAAAGATACACATTTTGATAGGTTTCTATCGCAAATTCTGGAGAATTTGTTGAGTATGTCAATAGCACATTGGTTATCCGTCCAGAAACTATAGAATGTACCGGCTGAGATATCCCACTAAGAATGGCAAAAATGACTCCAATAATGAGGAGAAATGCGTCAAATGGTTTTGCATAGCGAAACTAAAAATGGAAACATTTTTGAGGAAGAATAATCATAATCATACAAGGTCAATAAAGTTGACTGGTTTTGTCTCAAACGTTTCTTTTGCCAAATCTGAGCGGCATAATAGTATGTTAATAATTTTTTCAAAAGTGCTTGGTTGAAGAGATTCATTATTTTCTACAACATGGGCATGTAGATTTGAGTGACGATTTGCTTCGTGTGATAAATATTGACCCAATTTTTGATCTTGCCAAGTTTTTGTATTATTTTCAGAAATTTTCAAGAATACCCCATTAATTTTTGGCCATATTTTCGAAGTCATCTAAAAACTTTACTCGAAAATTACAGAAGAGTATTGAGCGATATATTATAACATAGATCAAATAATACTAATGCAAAAATAAATAAACATGGTTGAATGCAAATCTGTACAATCAAATCTTAACCAGATACATCCGCGACAACGTTTAAGCCTCCAACATTGACAACAAAATCATGGTTAGCATTACCATCATGAAGAACAAGATCGTTTTCGAAGACATGATGAATTCACTATTAAACTAGATATAAGCTACTACAATTACAAAAATGCAAGAACTGACCTAAAGATTCAATCTATCCGCTTTTATATCTTTTGAAAGTAGTGGATTGTTTACATTTTTTATAGTTATAGTAATTTAAAATTACTTTTCCGTATTTTTAAGAGCAATACAGGGTGGTCAACAATTATGGCAACTTTGTTGAAAATCATCAATCTTATTAAGAGCATAACTTTTGCTGTATTAATCGATATTACATGGTTTAGGTATAATTTTAAAACCACAATCTCAAGCTTTAAAATGACACCAAAATCATGTAATATCAATTAATTCAGCAAAAGTTGTGCTCTTAATAAGATTTATGATTTTCAAAAAAGTTGCTATAGTTTTTGACCACCCTGTATTTACAAACCTCGATATCGCACTAACTACGTATATTTGTTTTTTACTACTAAATAAATAATGTCTCGGCTATTAAGGAAGGAAGGTTTGACCATTGACTATATTTACCTTCGAACCTATTCTCTTTCATGTAATTTTAAATTATGTAACTTTAAAAAATGGGTACGATCTATCATCTAGAAGTGTTTTGGACCGACTTTGATCTATCTAACTTTCTAAATTTACACTTTCCGTCACCCTCCTCCGAAACAAGTACGATAAGAACCCTAAGGTTTTTGTCAGAACTTGGTCCCTGAAAATCCACTAGACAGCCCCTTGAGCCATCCTAACCCTAATAACTTCTGACATCATCCCCTATAACTTTTGCAATTGCACTTTCCGTTTAAATCTAAAGTTTCTGAGATCGTCTGTGCACACACACAGACAGACATTACACATTTATAGTAGTAGGAGTATACTTTTATTTAATCATTCTAATTATTTATTTTTATAAACTACAAAGTAAAATAAAAATCAAACAATCAAAAAATTGCTTGTATGCAAATGGCAAAAATCACCAGCCCAATAATTGTCATGCCATAAAATAGAATCTAAAATTTGCATATACCCAACTAAGGATTGATTTTTTACAGGGCGCCTAAAAAAGCCGGAGTTTTGCGGTTTTAGAGCGATTTTTCAAAAATAGTCTAATTTTCTAATCTTCACCAAAATGGTGGTTTCTATGCGAGAAATTGATTGCACGCATGCATATACCCATATACTTTAAAAATCGCTTCCCTGGGATAAAAATCGTTTTCTTGACCCTGATTCAGAGAAAAATGTGGATTCGCATTCTTCAATAATTCCGTGTCAGCGAAACAATTTTAAGACTCGGAAATGCTCACAATCGATTTATCATATAGAAAAAATTCCTATAGGTTTATGCTGTTATAGATTTGAAAATTTTGAAAAATCGATCAAACATCGTAAAATCTCGTTTTTTTAAAAGCATCCTGTACAAATTACCGAATCTTGTTGAATGCGTTTTTCAACCACTTTATGATAGGGGATATCCGAAAAGAGAACCATTGATGGATAGGGAATCCAAAGTGAATTTAATATTGAATGCAATTTCATGTCAATAATTCTGCGAATCACATAATAAGGGCCTCTAATGGTCTTTCTTAGCTAAAAATTTCATTTAATATATTTCTTTTTTGTTGGGATAGCTCTACCACATGGTAATTTCTTAAAGCTATATCATTGATTGCATGAGCATCTTTGGGCCTGGTTTTTGAATAAACATCCAATGCTTGTGCTATAAAAAAAGAATGTTATAGACAAACAAGTGCGTTTCATAGCAGAGTAGTTTGTTTGTTGATCGGTTGAATTAGTATCTCAGGTTCGAATTTCAGTCTATGATACTTTCGGGATCCTCCCTCCATCCTCCCTTCCTTAACCGGTGGCACCTCCTACAGCTACGTTCTTTCCCCTCCCCCACACAAACAAATAGGGAAGGGATTTATTCCGTATGCCTTACCTATATCACAATCATATTGCTTTAGGCATTCATTAAGTAATCTGCAATCTTCAAATCCCTAAAAAACTTTTAAACGACACCTAAAATTCTTTTACCGAATTCATTCCTTGCCCAATAAACGGATACATCGCATGCGCAGCATCACCCATCAGCACAACTTTCCCATTAAAAGTATATGGTTGGCATTTCACCGAAACCAACGGCTGTGGCTTTGTTCGTTTAAACGCTTGGATAATATTTTCCTCTCCCAGAAGTCGGAATGCATCCGGGAAAGTTTCTTTGAAAAAAGAAGTTTGTTTTCTTTCTGTATCCAGTTGCTCGAATTTTGTATAAGGCGCAAATAAAGTGACATTAAATGTTTTTGATTCTAAAATTTGCTTGGGTTGCTCGAAAAAGAGATAGGCTTTACCTGTATTTGCAAAAACGGCTAATAAAATATTGCCACGTGGGAAAAAGTGGGCCAAATGTGGATCCCAAGCGTACTAAAATATCTATTTTAAATTGAAAATTTTTGGGTACTTTTGCTATATCTCTCATCCCTAATATTTGTCTCCGGGCACCATCTGCGAAAGGATTTAATGAAATTTTTGCTGAATCCCACCATCATAGAAAATCTAACCCCTTATCAATATTAGTATTCCGAGATACCTTGAGGTATCTTGGAATCAGTGGCGGAGCCAGTGTAGGGAGGCCATGTCACCCAAAACCAAAAATGATCATCTCAAAAACCAAAATTTGAAAAATTACTTAAGAAAAATGAGGCTTTTACCTAAGTGCTCCTAAACTAAATCTTTGTTCCCTACTGCTTCGAATCTTTCTTGAGGTGGGGTGATTACAGAACAAATACTAAATTTTGTTCACCTTGCCATTCTTTTCTGGTATTCTTAATTCAATATATCCGTCTTCCAAAAATGTTTGTGAATAGTCAAATCTTGGATAGTACAAAAGGCTTCGTCGGATCGCCGAGAAAGCACCATCACAGGCTAAAATCAAGTCGGCTGAAACTTCGATTTCCTCTTGTGTTTCAAGCCTGAAAATTGCTATAAAAAATCCAAGGATAGGAAAAACGATACTTCATTAACGTGACTGTTCCATCTATTGAATCTACTTTTTGTGCCTTATGTTTAAAAAATAATTTGACGTTTGAAAATTTTTCAGCATGATCTAAACAAATTGTATTCAGCTTTCTTCTTCCAATACACAACAGATACTAAAATGGTACTTGTTTACATTTTTTTGAAAAATAGAAAAAAATTACTAGAGGGCACATGCACTCCCTTCCCCGTCACCCCTTGCCTACGTCACTGCCCCTCCCCCTTCTCCCCCCCCCCCCCCAGTGGCACAGGGAAAAGGATCGGTTAGAGGTAAGCACTTCCCTAAAATCATAAGGGCAGGTACTGACTCTTATGTTAATTTCTGGCCTACCTTCAGCTGGTAAGGAGACCCTTGTAATTTTTTTCAGGATTTTGGCCTTTGAAGGGGCCCCTGTACCCCCTTTCCCTACGCCACTGCACCCTTAACTATCCCCCAATAGTCAAGCTGATGGACGGAAATATTCTTTTGGCTTATTCCCTTACTTCTCCTGGCCGTGCAATCGGATGTGCTTTAGTGGTCTCATCGACATAGTGTACCAACCGATGAGTTATTTGGAGTCCTGTAAAAAATGGATTTTTAAAAATCTATATGCTTCAAACCGTGCCGAACGACTTCATCTTTTAACCCGACACTTTCGAGAGCTTTTCTACCTCTTCCAGCTAAAGTCAAGTTTATTACACGTCCAGAAATTTCTTCTAATTGGCGCACATCTAGAATTTTTATTTTATAATTTTCTTTAAAAAAGTGCTTCTTTTGTCTAAACGTAGTGGCGAGGAGACGAAATCAGAATTTTGGTATACATTTCAAAAACCAAACCTGAGCGATATTCGTATACTTCTACATCCCATCCCAACTGAGCAAAATAACAGGCATTCAAGGCCCCAACAGGACCGGCTCCGACAATAATCACTTTTGGCATGGCAAATTTAACAAATTAGTTTTTTCAATACTAAAATGTTGTGGCTGTTTCAACTTTTTTTAACTTGAAAATAAAATATTGACTTTACAGATAAAAAGCTTATATAAAATATGACCAGGATGAACTTTTGTAAAGGTATATATAGGAATCGGAGTCAAGTCCTAAAATTCTGACTATCAAGTCCCAAGCTGACAAAATAGTCACTATTAAACTAGAAATAAGCTACGCAATTACAAAAAAGCAAGAACCGAATAACAATTAAATCTATCCGCTTTTATATCTTTTGAAAGTAGTGGATTGTTTGTTTACATTTTTATTAGTTATAGTAATTTGAAATTACTTTTCCGTATTTTTAAGAGCAATACAGGGTGGTCAACAATTATGGCAACTTTCTTGAAAATCATAAATCTTATTAAGAGCATAACTTTTGCTGAATTAATTGATATTACATGGTGTTGGTGTCAGATTGCGGCTCTAAAATTATACCTAAACCATGTAATATCGATTAATACAGCAAAAGTTATGCTCTAAATAAGATTTTGAAAAAAGTTGCCATAATTTTTGACCACCCTGTATTTACAAACCTCGCTAACGCACTAACTACATATATTTGTTTTTTACTACTAAATAAATAATGCCTCGGCTATTAAGGAAGGAAGGTTTTGACCATTGACTTTATTTACCTTCGAACCCATTCTCTTTCATGTAATTTTAAATTATGTAATTTTAAAAAAATGGGTACGATCTATCGATCTAGAAGTGTTTTGGACCGACTTTGATCTATCTAACTTTCTAAATTTACGTGTAGAAACAGCTTCAATGGAATAATATTTCCCATCAGCTTTGTTGTAATAATATTTTATTTAAATTGTAATTTTGGACATTTTTGTCCAAAATGCCAATTTTGGACATTTTTTACCGACTTTGATCTATTTTCAGATTTATGCATGATCAATTAGGAGTAAAAGAAAATTTTTTCAGATTTTCTTGATAGCGCCAATCGATTTCTCGTGCCCGAAAAACCCCTAGTGCACAATTTTATCATTTTGATATTAGTTTGCACTATTTATTCCCAACCTATATTTTTTGGAACTAAATAGTCCCAACACTAATTTGTACATTTTTCAACTAAATATCTTGGATTTCATGAACTTAGCGCGTATTTTCAAGCTATTCGCATTTTTTTGAAAAAAAATTTGGCAATATTTTGTCAGGTTGAGAATTTGAGTTTTGAGATAAGTAATTGGATTGGCACGGTATCGAAGGCCTTAGAAAAGTCAAAATATACAACGTCTATACACATATTTTGGTCAAGAGCACATGTAATATAGAACTACAAACAAGACTAACAATTGTAGGGAAAATAAGATCGTCGACTGTCATCCTTTTTAATACACTGATGGAAAGCCTCAATTTTGTACTTTTTATAGAAAAACTTTCTTTAGAAAGTGACCTATTTGGCCTGTTGTGATATTGAGTACAAACTAAATATTTTTTATGCTAGATCGAGTTTAAAAAATTCTCACGCTTTTGTTTGGAGCTTTGAGAATTGTATGGTTGCATGTCGAACAATTTATAGTTATTAGAAAACTCTTCGCGAACTAGAGATAATTCCAAAAACCATGTACCTTATTTCAAATTATTTACACTTTATTGTTCATAATAAATTCACAATAAATTTTTAAACTTACAAAAAACGTAAAATTTACATTTTAATTAATACCCCTGTTAGTGATTAATTTTTTTAATGATCGTTACCAGTGATGTATTTGAAGCCGTAACCTGGTTACGTAACCAACTTAACCAGACGGTTACGTAACCAACAAAAATTTAGCTCCATACGGAATTCGAACCCGCGACCCTGTATGAAAAATATTATGTCATAGCTGATGCAAGCTTATACATTAAAGGGAATTCTTACATACTCATAAAGATCGTATTATCCTAAAAATTATTGAAATTTATGAAAATCCCATTTATAACTAGATGAGGTTACTTAATCGGTTACGTAACCGGTTATGTGACCGGTTACGTAACCTAATCCGTAACCGGGTACGGTTACGAAAATGTAAAGTTTTAATATATATCATAATCCGTGCAAGAACACCAATAACTACCAGGTTACGGTTACGCAGGTTACGTAACCGGTTACGGTTTTAAATACATCATTGGATGTTACCCACCGCAGTGTTTTGAAATTTTTCTATAAACCTTGCTCTTCTTTGTTCTGCAATTTTTTAAAACATGACAAGGCAATACGATCACAAGCTTCTTTGGTAACTTCTTCCGGAAAAGTTAGCAACATTCGAAACCAATTCGGTGCGTTAAAAAGTGACCCATGAAAACAATAAACACTTTCTTCTTTGATCAAATTTTCAATAAATTCCCATTCATTGCCATAAATCTCCGGGTCTAATTTCACCATCATATACATCGCTCCATATGGTTTCAGAGGCTTCAGCCCTGTTATACTACTAAGTTTGTTACAAATAATATCCGCATTGTTTTGAAGAAGTTTACAAGTACTTTCTTTGAAAGTGATGGGCGTTTTTTCAAGTATTGCCGGAAGTGCTCCTTAGAGTATGGCGCAAGCACCCATAAAGTGTTGTGTATAGGATAAAATTATCATTTTCATTTCATCCAAAACGTTGTAGCGATTGTAGATGATGAGCCAACCAAGGCGCCATCCTGGGACCAAATAGCGTTTTGAGATGCCATTACAGCAAAGAATGGGAACTTTTGGGGATAAGCTGGCTAATGGATGGAAAGTTGCATTGTTGAAAGTAAGATCACCATAAATTTCATCGGCGATTATAATAATCTAAAAATAGAATATGTCCAAGCTGACCACATGTTTTTTTCGAAATATGACAAATTTTTGCCAAAATATGGCAAAACATGTCAAAATTTTTCGAAAATACGGCATTTGACATATTTTTCAATACCATATGACTATGAAAAGTATGGAAAACTATCTAAAAATCTGACATTTTCCATATTTATATGGCATTGTGGACACTCTGAATATGTCTAACGCAATTTTGTGTAAGATGAAGTAGAGCTGATTAGGGGGAATCTCCGAAAATTTAATGAGATTTGAAGGTTTGGACTTAGGTTTAGGTTTAGGCTTAGGTTAGGCTTAGGTTAGGCATAAGCATATGCTTAGGCTTAGGTCATACATTTCCCACATGATTCAATGATATGGACCTATTTACAAGAAGTCATAAAGTGTTTGAATCAAGAATAGCCAACCTTATGCTTGTAGGCAATTTTTAGGACCTCTTCCAGATGGCTTTTTGAAAAAACTATCCCAGCCGGATTCATTGGATTGTTAACAATCATAGCTATGGTATTCTTATCGATTTGCTCTTCAAGCCGTTTCAAATCAATAACCCCTTCTTCCATATTTATGGGATAGGTCCGCGTTTCCATATCATATTTTTTACATAGTGCACCATAAAGTGGAAAGCCTGGATCTGGTAGAAGAATAGTTTTACCACATTCAGAAAGTGCTGAAATAGACAAGTCCAGGGCGTGTGAACACCCACTTGTTATAATCACATCATCTAACGTTATGGGTGCTTCAGAGTGGGTATACCTTTTGGCTACTGCTTCCCGAGCACAGTTAGCACCTATAAAAATATTTAATAACTGTTTAAAAGAATTTCCTACCCGCCGGAGGAAGATAGCCATTGAATATTCCTTCTTTTAAAGCATTTTCGACATCAGTTATCATGTTTTCATGGGGACCTATATTTCTACCAATTGTTGGATCCCCCATATCCATTCGAATGGGCACCTTTTCCTTGTTAAATGGGATTTTTCCTATCGCTTCGAAGACTTTTCGAATTCGATTTATGGCCTGACGACAACCAGTCGATCCTTCAAGCATTGCCCATTCTTTCGGATTATTGTCGATTTCTTGTTGTTTCTATAAAAATCGATTTTTCCAAGGAATCTTTGAAAGACTTACCGCTTTTGTTTCAATACCATCATCTGTCAAACCCACTTTCTCATTTGAAACCTCAGTGATTGACAAAAACTTATTATTTAGTTCATTGTTAGGAAGCTAAAAAGGTAAACATACAAGATTATTCCGGGCATAGATTTACCGAACGAATTAGCATTATTCTGTTTTATTAGAACCAGAAAAATTTCTAAAAAATGAAGCTCTTGGAAATAATAAAACTAAGTCATCTGGCATAACCTCTGTTTTATTATATAAAGGGTGGCCAAAAAATCGCACTTTTGCGATTCTTCGAGCAATTTTTTGCAAAAAAATGTTTTTAATTTTTCCCAAAATGACCCTATGAGGGGTTTTTCTATACGAGGAAACATTTTCGCGCATTCAAAAATCTTCAAAGCGCTTCCCTGACTATGAAATTGTTTAAAAAATCAGAATTTTTCATTTTTTCAAAATTCAAAATGAAAAATTCTAATTTTTTTAACGATTTCATGGTCAGGGAAGCGTTTTGAAGATTTTTGAATGAGCGCAAACGTTTTCTCGCATAGAAAAACCCCCATAGGGTCATTTTGGTAAAAATTAAAAAACATTTTTTTAAAATTACATAATTTAAAATTACATGAGAGAATGGGTTCGAAGGTAAATAAAGTCAATGGTCAAAAGCTTCCTTCCTTAATAGCCGAGACATTATTTATTTAGTAAAAAAAGCAAATATATGTGATTAGTGCGATAGCGAGGTTTGCAAATACAGGGTGGTCACAAATTATGGCTTTTTTCAAAATCTTATTAAGAGCATAACTTTTGCTGTATTGTTGACCACCCTGTATTGCTCTTAAAAATACGGAAAAGTAATTTCAAATTACTATAACTAATAAAAATGTAAACAAACAATCCACTACTTTCAAAATATATAAAAGCGGATAGATTTAATTGTTATTCGGTTCTTGCTTTTTTGTAATTGCGTAGCTTATATCTAGTCTAATAGTGAATTCATACATGTCTTCTAAAACGATCTTGTTCTTAATGATGGTAATGCTAGCCATGATTTTTGTTGTTAATGTTGGAGTAAGTTGTTCTTAGAGCTTTAAACTAAATTCCACTTAGAAGAACATTTTGTTACATTTTAAAAAAGTATAAATTTTTTATAGAAATGTTGAGATCTACTTGAAAAAACTATTGAATCCCTTGGATCCTATAATCACAAAAATGGCGCCGGCCGTTTTGCGGACGGACATTTGAGGATGTGACATTTGCGGACGAATTTTTGAGGCGGAAATTTGCGGACAAGCCAATTGGGCGAGTCATATAAATCGTAGTGGACTATAGCGCCGTCCGCAAAAGACCACCCACAAATATTCTATCCTCAAAAGACCATTTACAATATCCTATCCGCAAATGTCACATCCTCAAATGTCCGTCCGCAAAACGTCCGGCGCCATTTTTTGTAATTATAGGATCCAAGGAATTCAATAGTATTTTCAAGTAGATCTCAACATTTCTATAAAAAATTTATACTTTTTTAAAATTTAACAAAATGTTCTTCTAAGTGGAATTTAGTTTAAAGCTCTAAGAACAACTTACTCAGCAGTGACAACAAAAATCATGGCTAGCATTATCATCATTGATAGTCAGAAACTTGATAGTTAGAATTTCAGGACTTGACTCCGATTCCTATATATATAGTAGTGTGAAAAGTGTATAACCAAGTAAACATAGCAATTTCTTATCTTTGAAGCAGTCTCATTGTAATATATTTTTATCAGCAAGTTTTTGACAAAACATGCTATCCCCTAAAGAACCAAGATCATATGCTAAGTATGGGGATTGTGTAAAAAGTCCATTGGCAAAAGTTCGGCGCTTAGATTCATTGATCGAGGTAAATCAAGACACTAAAAATGTTAAAATGTTGGATGGCGATGTACCTTTATTGCAATCAGTAATTTTTAAATTAAAAAAGAATAAATATTTCTGTTTAGTTTCCAAACGATCAACTAAATAAAGCTTTATCAATAAATTTGAACCCAAGTGATGAAGGCTCGAAAGAAAATGATGGCCCAATAACGGTAATTTTAAACATAGTCAAAACTCGATATAATCCCCTCTCCGTATTTAGATATAAAGATTTAATATCCCCCTTTCGAAAATTCCAATTTTATTTCGTTATTTGTGCGAATTTCGATTGTTTGAAAATTCGAAATTTGCAGTTTCGAAACAACAACGTAGTAAATGTTTTCTGCTATTTTTTCCAGCCCTAGCCTTTTGCACGCGCTAGGGGGTATTATATCGAGAGCTGACTGCATTTTTGATAATTTAACGACGATACCTTGGACAGCGTGCCTTTTGGTTTCTGTTAGCATCTCTTTTTATAGAAGCAACAAAGAATAGATGACGAAGAATGGCCAATTTTCGACAGCTCTATTAAATTCCGACAAGCAGTCAACCGAATTCGGACAATATTCAATATGATAGAAAAATTGAAATTTAATCAAGCAAAGAAACCGATTCGTATGAATTTGGGCGATCCAACCATCGGTAAAAATATTGGTCCACATGAAATTATTCTAAACGCGGTAGAAGATGTGTTAAAAGATGAAAATTTTAATGGGTATCTTCCAGCTGCAGGTGATACTACAGTTCTTATTATTTTATCATCTATCTCTCACTTCCTTGCCCTCTATGATAAGTATACATCTATATTTTCCTCTTAGGTGCACGATGCTCTCGAGAAGCAGTAGCCAAAAAGTACTTCCACCCTAAAGCCCCTATAATCTCTGATGATGTTATCATTACAAGCGGTTGTTCACATGCACTAGACATGGCAATTGCAGCTCTTTCCGAAAATGGAAGAAACATTTTTGTACCAGATATCGGCTTTCCTCTTTACTCAGCTTTATGTAGTAAAAATGATATCAAAGTGCGGACTTATCCCATAAACATGGAAGAAGGGGTTATTGATTTGAAACGGCTTGAAGAGCAAATCGATAAGAATACTATAGCTATGATTGTTAACAATCCGATGAATCCAGCTGGGATTGTTTTTTCAAAAAGTCATCTGGAAGAAGTTCTAAAAATTGCCCACAAGCATAAGGTTGGTTATACTTTGGTTCAACCTCTTTATGAATTCATGTGGATAGTTAAACTTAGACCTAACAGGGGACCTACACGAAGTGATGATTTTTCAAAAAGTCCTATATATTCTGAAAGAGCATACTTGATAACCCTTTTGAAATAACAAAACTGGTCATCACTTTATGCATATCCCTTGTAAGCCTAAGCATATGGTATGTGGGCCATATAAGATCCCCATAATCCACAATCCTCTCAGTTCTTTCTAGATCTCCCCCTATACCACCTCCAATTCATCTTCAAATTCACGAAATCGGTGCTAGCATTTCATTTTTTTAGATTATCATAATCTCCGATGAAATTTATGGTGACCTTACTTTCAACAATGCAACTTTCCATCCATTAGCTACCCTATCCCCAAAAGTCCCCATCATTTGCTGTGATGGCATCTCAAAACGCTATTTGGTCCCAGGATGGCGTCTTGGTTGGCTCATTCTCTACAATCGCTATAATGCCTTAGATAATATTAAGTCAACAATATTAACGCTTACACAGCACATGATGGGTCCTTGTGCGCTGATCCAAGGAGCACTTCCGGCAATACTCGAAAAAACACCCCTATCATTCCATGAAAACATTTATAATCTCCTCCAAAACAATGCGGATATTATTTGTGACAAACTTAGTAGTATAACAGGGCTGAAGCCTCTGAAACCATATGGAGCGATGTATATGATGGTGAAATTAGACCCGGAGATTTATGGCAATGAATGGGAATTTATTGAAGATTTAATCAAAGAAGAAAGTATTTATTGTTTTCATGGGTCACTTTTTAACGCACCGAATTGGTTTCGAATGTTGTTAACTTTCCCGGAAGAAGTTACCAAAGAAGCTTGCGACCGTATTGCCATGTTTTGTTTTAGACGGCAGCAACAAAAATTACTAAACATGTAAAATAGTTACCATTTGATTTTGTATTATAAAGTTGAAAAATGTTATTCATCTATTTATTAATAAAAAGTTTTCCTCTTACATTTACACATTTAAATCCAAAAAAACATAGACAACCATTTTTTCAAAAATGTGAAATTATCGTTTTTGGATTTGTTGGGGCCTGTGGAAATTTTTATTTTTACGCATAATTTTCTTCTTTTTTTAAAGCGTCTCTTATCACTTTTTTTAGTTAAAAATGAAGGAATTAAGACCTAAAAAAATTTCTAATTTGATTAGAAAACTCAAAATTTAAATTTCTTGCTCTTCAAACATTTCGTGTTAGTGTTTAGTCATTCGTAAGACATTCAAGAATTTTTATTTATCAAATAGTTGATTCTTGCTGTTTTATAAGCTTATAATATTTTCCGTGTTTTTGCAACAATTCTTCATGTGTTCCACTTTCTTGAACTTTGCCATTTTCGATGTAAAAGATGACATCCGCGTCCCGTATAGTGGATAATCGATGTGCGATAACTATGCACGTACGGTCCTTGCTAGCTCGCTCCAATGCTACTTGTACTGCCTAAAATAGTTGTGATGGATGATACTTTATAATTTCTTGAATATTTGTACATATAGCTCACGTAATAAAAGGAAGGGGCTAAAATCTTTCACCCTTGGAGAAGGCTAAGTTTATTCGGAATACCCTCTCGGATGTTATGTGCAGCTCGATGTTCTATCTTATGGCAATAAAACATTTTCGAGGATTTCAACACTAATATCAGCACCAAATCCCATCACATAGTGCAGTTGACTTTCGCTAATCCACTATCTCCACAATCGATAATCCACTACCAGTGTCGTAGGCAAGGGAGATAAGGAGACATGTTCCTCGCCTTAGCCGGAAAATTTGTACTTTTTCTCTTTATCCTAATCGCCCTCTTTATGTTTTTTCATAAAATTTTGAAAAAACATTGTCCCTCTCCGTCGAGAAATCCTGCCTACGGCACTGTCCACCAACATCGAGAGTCGTTTATTTCATGCAAAAACAAAAATTTCCAATACCTTCTCTGATTGAGAGTCTAGGGCACTAGTAGCTTCATCTAGCAACAATATTTTTGGATTTCTTATAACTGCACGTGCAATGGCAATTCTGAAAAAAATTTACTTGACATTAGTATACACCAATAGCGGTTATGGGATTTCATTTGGGGGGGAGGCAAATAGGTAAAAACCTAATTTTTCTATCGAATTTTGGCCAAAAATGCCATTTTTCTTAAGAAGTTTTTGGTTTTGGGGCATGTTCCCTATCCTCTAGATCTTACACAAAAAATTCCGGATGTCGCCCCTTGATGTTGGGGCAACGCTTATTGATCTTGTCTGGGGGCCCACCTCACTGCGCCAAACGTGATGGTTCTCAAGTTTAAAAAGTGAATACCTTTGTTTTTGACCTCCTGACAATAACGATCCTTTTTCTCCAACATCCGTATCCAGACCCTAAAATTAGCATACTCTTTTTTGTGTCACAGAGGTGTTTTTTCTTACCTCTGGCAAAAGATAAACAAAACTTTTGGCATTAGCCATTTCTAATGCCTCATCTAACTCATCTAGAGAAATATCTCTATCTATGCCTAAACAAATATTTTCTTTTATAGACCCAGAAAATAATGTAGGCATCTGTCCAA